>APFE031180469.1:52603-70755 GCA_000404065.3 Pinus taeda | reverse complement strand
ATAATTCAAATAATAATAATAATATTGAAACTTTAACAGGGCCAAATTTGAGGAGGTGTAGCATATTCTTGTATATTTCCATGTTTTTCTACGTGAAGATGGATCAACTTGAAGAGACCTTAGAAAACAACCAGAAACCTCTTTATGAACTAGTGAGAATATAAGGTCCTTTACACAACAATACCTCCATAAACCAAAATGATGGTTAAAGCAACAGACCATTCTAAAAAAGGATCCATGTCATTATGTATAAGGACCGATCGGAAGTGAAGGAAAAATAAGAGGAGCTAAACTCTTCACACTTGAATCTAAATTGAACAAATAAAGTCATACATAGACCGTCACAAGTTGGAGGAATTAAATGCATGTTTGTCCAGGGTGGGGCAGCTAGAATGGAAGAAACTCAATTAGGATCTCAAGTCATCCATGTTTGCATTGATACAACCCAAACTCTAGGAGCATCCTTGTGAAAAATTCAGGCTCATAGTTACTTCTTGTCTCAACAGGATCATCGATGTAACATCACCACTACTTCCTTACAATAATGATATCATGAGGGAGATATTGTAGCTAATAGTAGAATCTCTTCAAGGGTTGAACAACATCATACTTCCTACCTTTCAGAAGTAGCACATAATCTTAGAACTCATTATAGAGTTCAACTTTAGCAAATTCATGTCGAATTTGGAAGGTGAGGACTTGACCTTTCAGGTGTTCCAAAACTTTTACACTAGCATTACATCAACTTATCCAAATAGTATCAAAACAAGCATGCAAAGCATTATGTCCTTGTTTTTAGAAGGAGATGTTGACATCTGAAATATACTAAGATCCAAATTGTTGACCATTTGGAGAAAGGAAATAATTGTATCACCAGTCACCTATGATCTAATCAAGAAGTCAGCCATGCAAAACATAAAATTTCTCAGAAGGGTGTTGACTAAGAAGGAGCTTAAAATAATTGATGGAGGAAGAAAGAAAAAAGGCAGTAAAACCTGTAGCAATAATGAACTAAGAAGGAAATGGCTATGTTTTATCTGCAAGGGACCTTGGGCACTTAACCATTCATGTCCAGGTGATAAAGAGGCAGAATAGTTGGAGAATCCTTCAGATCATGGAGATTCATCCATATTTGGGTTCATTGGTTTTTAGGAGAGCACCCATGAAGGATCTGAGCAGTCAAGTACATATGGTGAGAAGCAGCACAATGTTTTTTAGAGAGACTTGCAGGACAAGGCAATGATAATCAATCAACTTGACAAAGTAAATGGGGAAAGAAAGGAGGTAATTCCTCCTAATGATGTGGTATAATATTGTACAGTTGAGTCCATAGATATCCAAGAGGATGCCCATGAAGAGTATTGGAAATCAAGTGTAGATAAAAGTCCACCAGTACATCCATGTTTGAAAACTAGAGAGGGTGAACAATAGATTGTCCCCACATGTGGAAAAGGTTAGGAAGAAGAAATTCAAGGAGACTCAAGTGACGAGCCAGTATTAATAAACCAACATGATGATCATGATTATGAGGGGAAACATGAAAAATATAGTATGCAAGATAAGCCATGTATGGAGAGATGGTCAAAGGTTCAAGCTGGAACTATGATAGTTGAACATCTGGTGCAGACAGATATAGAGGAATTTAACAGGGCACCAGAATTGCCAGTAGAAGAATTTTAGGAAAAGATCATGCATTTCAAGACAGATCTTATGATTTTAAAGCAGAGAGTTTATATCGTCTGAGACGTTGTCTTACAGGAGAATAGGAAAATTGAGGAGCTCATAGGGGTATGTGCTAAATAAAAAATCAAGCTATATATTGTTAAGAAATGACTCAAGTCCCTCACCAAACAATAAGAGGAGTATAATTGGGAGTTCCAGAGCAGGGCTCTATAGGAGTACATGGATAAGGCTTGTAGCACTACCAACCCACATTTATACATTGGGGAGAATAGTGCATATTTATCCAAATGGATCATGCTCGGTGGCCAAGTGGAGCAACATGAGTCGAGCATCATGAGACATTAGCATAGCATACTTATCCCATATACAGGCATTCATGCATTAGATCATTCCCACGGGATTCACTAGAGAGAGATTATGAGTTGGAATTCTATTGATGGGATGATTCCTAGGAGGATACCCTTAGCCAAGGGCATATTACAGTTTGGGCCCTTAGGCACGGGTAGTGATGGAGGGCTGAGATGGTATCATAACCCACAGGTCCTAGGATTTAGGTGGCATTGGGATCTAGGTGAATCTATTAAGGGTGTTACCATATTTCAACACATAGGAAATAATTAAGTATAACTTGGTCTAGTGTATAGTTAGGTAAAGTGTGTTTCTTTAGTATGTACTTTCTGTAACTTACAATCTGATGGTCATGATATGTTTTAGACATGAACTAATCTGACAGTTCATTCCCTCCTCAGTATTACAGACACTTGATCCATGGCTTAGTAGCCAATTGGTCCATGATCTCTATTTAAATAGCATGGAGGTTCATTTGTTAGGTGGTCTTTAGAAGCTTATGTAAATTTTCTTTCTTTTACATTAATAAATTGACTAAAGTGGCCACGTTGGCTTAGGCTTGGATTGTTTCCCTTTTTGAGGGCTTTGACCACGTCAAGAATACTGGTGTATTGATCTGTGATATGTTTGTGAGGGGTGTCCTTTGGTGTTCTATTTGAGGAAATTACGTTGTAAATTCCCACATAGTATTAGAGCTATTTGAGGGCCGCATCCATTGCCAATCCAGATCCGAAGCTGATATAACTTCATCTAATTATCGTTTCCTAGATCTACTATTTTTGACCACTTTTAGGCTGAGAGGACTGCTCTATTGTGTTAGGAGAATCTGTTCCAGTGAGGAACCCATTTTGTTTCATGCAAAAAGGTTTGTGGTAGCCCTAGCTACATCATTTTTAAGATCTGTAGGTATACAATATTTATCTGCAGTTATAGTTATTTATCTCTCTGTTTATTTCGGTTTATAGTTATTTTTATTTATTTATTTACTGGATCTATACCTTTCATTTCTGCGTATGCTCTTTTCCTCATGACTCTATGCGATCTAGGCAAACCGAAAACATAAATAAATGACTTTTCTCATGTTTATGCTCTTTTCCGTTGCGTCTTAGTCTGATCTTGGAAAATCAGAAACATTGAGAAAAATATTTAGTTTTCGGTCAAATATAACTTTAAGCCATAAGACTTCAATTAATTTTGCTTGTTCGTTTTGGGTTGTGTGGTTATTTGTTTTATAGGCAAAAAAAAGGGTTTTCAAAGTTACTTTATGTGAATAGTGGCCTTGGATTCAAGTCTTTCTTTTTGTTGAGTTACTTTTTCAAAAAGCACATGTAACTTATGTTTCAAAGTTACTTTATGTAAATGTGTTCTCACCCATTATAAAAAGTGAGTCACTTATAATTCTAAATCCTCTTTATCTTTTATTTAAGTTACAATTTAGTGGATGGTTCATAAAGTACTATTATAAAAGTGACTTTCACTTATTTATAAAAGTGGGTCACATAAAATAATATAATTTTTTTAAGTGGGCTAATTAGTTTAAGTTTGGAAAGGGGAGGATTTTTTTTAAATATAACATTAAAATTTACTTCCCAACATTCACGTAGTTCGTCAGCATATTCGACAAATTTTCTTCAAAAATCCATATCTAATTCATACGGAAGCCGTTTTCAGAGCCATTTTTTTTATCTGGCCTAATTTTTTGAGATCGTTCCACTGAAACACTTATTTTCAACATCTACAGCTTCGTTTTCTTTTAAAATGGAAACTCCATGCCTAGTTATTCTCGACAACACCAACTACTTCCAATGGATATCCTACATTGTGGATTTACTTAGAAGTAAAGGTGTTTATAAAATAGCCTCAAGCCAAGAGTCTAAACCTAAAGATGAACATAAGCAAGCCAAATGGGAAAATAAGCAACATCAAGCATGTGGGTTGATAGGGATGTCTATTTCTCCAAACCTTAGATTTCATATCGCAGAATTTGATAGCCCCGATGAAGAAATGAAGCAACTCAATAAAGTTTTTGGAATTAAAAATGAAATTAGAGCCCATCAACTTGAAAATGAGTTGCTTAGATTGGACCCCAATAATTTTTCTTCCATTGAAGATTTTTTGTCCAAGTTCAAGACCCTTAGACTTATCTTGGAAGGTGTTAAGGTTAAGAAAGAATATGGTAGCCTTATCTATTCCATTCTTACTAAGTTAGGACCAACCTACTATGTGTTTGTTTCCACCTTCCATTCTACTAGAGAAGCCTTTAAGTCTCAAGGACAAGAGTACAAGTACCCCTCTTTTGATGTATTTTGTGATTTTTTAATAAGAGAACAAGAAAAACTTTTAATGCTGGAAATTATTCTAAGAAAGCCTTAGAAACCTAGCATAAACCAAGTTCAAAGAATCCTCAGAAGGAACATCCTAAAAAGAATGGTGCTAAACCAAACAAGGGTCCTAAGCAATTTCCGCCTTATAATGAAAAATCAACTCAACAAAATGATAAGGAAACTAAAAACAAAGGGAAGAAGACTGATAGACATTGCAAATTTTGTAATCGTGATGGCCACTTAGAATCCAAATGATTTAAGAAGATGGAAGCCTTGGAAGCAGCAATGAAGAAGCATAACATCCATTTGGAACACTCTTCAACTTCAACTTCATCTTCAGGAATAACAATTTTTACACGTGGTTTCCAAGCATCTCAGTCTGGTTATGCACTAAATGTATCTTCTTCTTTTCATTCTCATGACTGGCTCAGTGATTTTGAAGCTTCTTATCACATGGCCAGAAACAAAGCCATGTTTTCTTCTTTAAATGATTGTAACACCAAAAATATTTATGTTGGTGATGATAGATCTCTTAGTGTCATAGGCATTGTAACTATTCATCTAGACAATGGTCAATTTAACGATGTATTATGTGTTCCTACCTTATCTAGCACCCTTCTACCTGTATATCAGATAATTCATTCAGGTGAAAGTAAAACCGTTGAATTTTCACCTCATGATGTTGTAACTAAGGACCTAAGAGATCCTAGATGGATTTTAGCTACTGGAATTAATGATCATTCTATAAGGTTGTATAAGTTTAACAACTTTGAGTCATCAATTCTTCCCTCGGTATTTGTTTCTCATAATGATGAAGTGAGCAAACTTTGGCATGAGTGATTTGGTCACTTAAACTATCGCTCCCTTCAAAATCTATGTAAAGAAAATATGGTGATAGGTCTTCCTATGGTATCTTGCAGAATTGGTTTTTGTTCTGGATGTGTACTCGGAAATATCATTGGGATAGTTTTGAAAAACGTGTCTCTTAGCATGCCTCAGCCCCTTTACATCTTGTGCATAGTGATTTATGTGATCCACTTCCAGTTGTTTCATTCTCTGGCTATAATTATTTCTTAACTTTCATTGATGGCTTCTCCAGAAGCACTTGGGTATACTTCTTAAAACTCAAGAGTGGAGTATTTAACACATTCTTGGACTTTAAGGCCTTTGTTGAGAAACAATCTGGAAATCAAATTCTTAAGCTAAGATCTGATAATGGTGGAGAATATGTTAACAACAAATTCATCAACTTTTATACTGAACATGGAATTCAATTGCAACATATGGTTCTATATACTGCACAACAAAATGGTGTAGTTGAAAGGAAGAATCACACCTTAAATGAAATGGCTAATTGTATTCTTGCATCTAAAGGACTTAGCCTTAATTTTTGGGTAGAAGAAATTAACTTTGCAAATTACATAGTAAATTTCACTCGTACTAAGGTTTTAAAGAATATCACTCCAGAAGAAGAATGGAGCTCAATTAAATTAGACATGAGTCACTTTCGCGTTTTTGGAAGTGAAGCATGGGCCCATATTCTAGATGAGAAACATAAATCCTTAGAACCTGTTGATGCCTCGAAAATCGCTGCAACAACATCGGGGAAAACCACCTGGTCCAAACCTTAATGCAGCTCCTTTTCCGTTTGGTGTGGTGGCTCTGACTGGAAATAATGGGACTAGTTTCCCAATGATGAATAAAAAAGGGGATGGATGAGTGAGTGGTTTTCTAATAAAAATGGTAATGGATAAATGATTTAATCTAAAAAGTAAAAATATGAATAACTATTCTATCCCAGGAAATTTCTACTTCTAAGTGCAACGTTTGATAATCTCTATTCACAAATAAGCATATAGATGACTCTATTTGATAAACAAAGATATTCATTCATATAATGATTACTTTGTTCAAATAGTTGAAGAAAGTAATCAATAAAACATTGTTACACTTATCCTTTATATATCACTCATACATATATGACTAAAAGAATAACATCCCTTAAACATCCAATAGTGAAAAATACAAGGAATGCTGTTGAAAACACATACATATATTCAATGATAGCAAGAGTAATCAAATAACGATTCACATAAAAGAATGAAACTAGTTCATAGATAGTAGTACCATATGTGCTGTAAATCATTCCTGATATCAATCACAATTCGAATTCCTTTTTTCAACTCAGAGATACTTTCATATCAAGGCAATAGTGCACATCCACATAAAAGCTTCTTCGTTAAAATTTGGAATAATGGCCCAGTCTTTATAAAAAATATATCGGGAGTACAATAGTGCAACTTCCAGGTTTTAGTCTTATGCAAAAACTGAGGACCCTTTATAAATGCATGAAAGGGTCTATAAATACTAATTAAACTAACTACCTACAAAAATAAAATGCTATTTAAGTGGTACAACTTGATCTTGAATATCTTATCCATAGCAGGTTTGTTGGTAGTCGACAGCATGATTCATCACTTCGGCTGTTCTCCCTTTGATCTGAGTTGGTAGATTGCAAGCATCGGTTCCAATTCTGGAGGGTGACTAAGACGAGAATGGAGCTTAGCCGAGTATGTGGCATCATGTATCTCGGGAATGATGCAACCGATCGCATCGTTTAGACACTTGAGGGCGGCTCTCTGGCTGTATGGTTTTACTAAGAACAACCAATAGGTGTCCCAAGTTAAACTTTGAATACCTACGATTAACCTTCCATTCTTCTCCCACTCCTGGTTACATGCTTGCTCCAATGTCTTAGCTGATAGCAATTTACCTGGGGTACATTGTGAAATCATATTAGACAGATAGAGAGTGTTATTTATTAACTCAATTAAGCTACTTGTAGACAATCTACATCTAGAAACTTCTCTCTCTGCCTTCATCAGTTGTGACTGCCATTCTAAAAATAGGATTTCCTTATGTGATTCTAGGATCTTGGGTAAATTCTTTGCCTGGCCTTCACTGGTGTCTTGCCAAGCAAGAAAATTTGTCAGGGTCTCGTCGGCCTGCGCCAAATCCTGTCTAGCATCAACTAATTTATCGATTATTTATGTCGTTATATCACAAAGGGGCTCAACCTGAGACATATTATGACATAATAGTCTTATCTGTGTCACCAATGCCTTATTAATCTGTAGCGCTTCTGTTCTGAAATCGGCAGGTTGTGGAAGACTCTTGAACTTTTCTATTTTAAGTGATAGCTGAGCGATTTTCTCATCTTTCATTTTTTCCATTAGTTCATTCATCGTCTTTAACTTTGCCAATGCTTCTGATAATTCCTTCTGCTTTTCAATTGTGCTTCAGTCTATTCTCTGTTTTTCTTCAAGCAACTACTTATTCAATTGATTATTTAATTGTTGCTGTGTTGATAATTGTTGTTCCAACTGTTCAACTTTCTGTTGTGCTTCGAACAACTGTGTCTGCAACAAAATAATTGCCTGGTATTTTTCTTTTAGTAGATTACTCACTTCCGATGCCTTGTCCATGGTGGCTACCAAATAAGCTTCGGCATACTGGGAAAGCTTCGTTAGTTCATCGAAAGGATCAAACTCCTCTTTCCAAACTACATTGGCTGTCTCTATTTGTTCTAGAAACAGGGAAGGTTGATCAAGCCTTCTCCTTTTCCGCTGTCATTTCACTATAGCGCTGTGTTTTGGACTATAAAAGACATCTAATGGAGGTATGTCCTCCACCTGCAAAATGATTTTTTTTTTGAATTAGACTATTCTATTATGTACAAGAAACCAAAATACAATTACATTCAAGCTAACAGAGGGATCCTACTGCCAGAGATGATGGCAAAGAGGATCGACTAGGTGTTGCTAGGAATCAGACTGCCTATTGCATGCGCTTAGGACCCAGAAAAATTTCCCACGCAGGGGAGAACCAGACTAACAGTTGTGCTATCCACCAAAACAGAGGACCAGACCCAAATGTTAAAAAAAATTCCCACGCAGGGGAGAGCCAAATTGGCCTTCTTTCCCATCCCCAGAACGGAGGACCTGACTTCCAAAATAACCAACTCAGGGACAATAAGACACGTATACAGAATGACCTGCCTAGACAATACGGCACGTAAGCAACCAAAGACAAGTGGACAAAGAAACCTGACCGAGGAGACCATGAGCCAAAACCAAAACTAAGGAGCAGAGCCTGAATCGAAGCGGCGAGCTATTCCTCCGGCTCCTCCTCCACGATTGGACAAGGTCTGTAATAATCCTCGTCTTGCACCGTGGTTTCAACTTCCTCGACCACTGTAGGTTGACGCTGGCTGCTTTCCTTCTGTGGATTTGGAAAATTTGCAACTTTTCCTTTATCTGCCTGGGCCAAGTTGGCATCGTGGGTCTCGTCCCTCGGAGGAGCAAATTCAGGCAGAGCGTTGGAGCTGCCATCTTCCTCAGATTCATCAATGAACATAACTGAAATGTGGGCGTTTATATGCGGGCGGTTCAGGTGAATTTCAGAGGAGAAGATAGCGAAACCAAAGAAGGGAGTAGCTGACGTTTCAGGGGAGCTAGCCTCCAGGAATTGGTTAGGTCGGGAGGGATTGGAGGCGGCAAAGCTAGGGCAATGGCAGAAGCAATGACAGTGAAGGCAATGGCAAGGTGGACGGGTCTCCTCCTTAGCTGGGTGCCTCGAGGTTCCTCCTTTGCTGGTGCCCCGACGGCTCAGTAGCCTTTGACGCTCACGGGCCATGTTAGCAGGGAATTGCAGAGAATAATCAATCTCAACGAGCAGGCCTGGGCTGTAACAGAACAGGGTAGAGCCCGAATTAACTAGGACCTAGAATCGAATTAACCAGAAATCAGATAGCATGTGGATAGGGACGCAGAGGGGGCCTCTGTATATAGAGCTCCCAGCTCTACCTTGGTGGTCGTCCGCCATTAAGGTGGCCATCACATCCATCGCAGCGCCGAGTTGAACAGCGCAGTCAAGTGAGGTCGGGGCGTTAATGCTCCCAGCCTGCCGTCATGTGGCTATTAAAGCCACCTTCCAGGAGCGACCTGCTCCTCTGTTTCCCAAGTAAACACTGCGCGTGGGTGGCATGTGGCCTTTACGAGACCCCTGTCCCGTCAACCGTTTTGTGCTAGCTGGCACCCGCATCCGGGAACTTGCAAAATGATTTGATCTGAGGGATCATTTGGAATTATTTCTAAGTCTGTACTAGGGGGTAGGCCGTTGTTTCCTTCACTCGGAACCTTTGTTGACGTTGTATCCTGTGTATCTATTGCTTTGGATGTATCGACACTTTTTGGACCTTCCAGATTGCTTATGATGGAGTCAAATTGCTACCATTCTTGGAGTAGTTTTGGATCAATCAGGGTATCCATATTGACATTTTCGTTGCCCTTCTCCTTCTCCTTTTTCTACTTTTCCTCCTATATTTTCTCCTACTCTTTCTTTTGTACTTCCTCCTGCTCTTTCTCTTTATCTGTCTCGAGAATCTTTGATGCAGCAAGAGGTTTGTCAATGAGTCGCTGTCCAGGCTCGCTTGATTGTGTTGTCGGGGCAGTAGCTAGTAAATCCAAAGGTAGAGTTTGCAACCTCTATTCTCTGAGTTTATTGAATTCTACTAACCCTTCGTCGTTATATCTCATTTTAGCCAGTGCTTGGACCTGAAATAATGACTTCGCCGAAGAAAATAAGTCATTAAAATTGTCTTCCTTATGATCAAACTTTGTGAGTTTGGCCTGTTCTAGCACATTGTAGACAACTTTCCTTGGGTCAAATCGCCTATTAGGAATAGTGGCAATATTTAGCATGTTTATTTTCTCTACTTCCTTCTATGCATGCTTATAGTCGTGCAAGGTATAAACACCGCATCTTAGAGGAAAAGGAGGCCAAACCTGCTTTTTTGAAGTCCTCAAAGTTTTGGTTGCTCCTACTGACGTAATCTAATAGGCTAATTCTCGGGCCAACAACTTGTTGGGTATGTACAAGGGAAGGACATGAGGCCTGGCAAGGTTGCCAGAAACTCTTATGTATGTGAATTTATCCTCCTTGAACTAGTTTCCTAGAGCGGTTAGGTCAATCTCTGCTTGTAAAGAAATCTTTGGAGCAGGCTTGTCAAAAATGGCACGGTAAATGGGCAACATAAAACCATTACAAATTTCATACAGGTGCTCTTTATAGTGTGCTTTCCACAACTTCTAGTGATAAATGTGCATCAGAATTGGGTCTTGTGGAGTCCATCTCCACCCGAGTACAGGAAATTCAGAGTTGAAACAAAGAGTATCTAAAATATAGGCACTAAAATAAAACGGAGGAATAGACCTATCAGTAATGCGAGTTTTATTTCTAAACTCAAGAATAGTAGTGGCTAACTTATCTGATAGTATATTTCCCCAATCCATTATCTCACTGTTGACTGTCGCTTCCATTAGAGGAACCATTTCAATAGTGAATTTTGCAGAATCATGTAATCCCCAAATCCTACACATCATCGCCCCGACGTAATAGTAAGGAGAACATAATGAATCAGCAGAGTACTTACCTGAAGATTCATGCTTGTGCCTTGCGGGGTTCTGTCTCCATTCACGAATTGGGGCTAATTCAGTTTCATTCTCACTTGTGAACTTCTCGAGAAATGCTTTGTTGTATTTCTTTTTTGGTTCAGGAAAGTGGTACATTTTCCTTAAATCATTAGGTTGGAATGAGCCGAAGACTCTCCCGTCAACTGTGTAGAATGTTCTATTCATAACAGGGATTTCCTCTACTGCCCATCGCACTACATCTGTATACGGAAGAATTTTCTCTCGAGCTGCTATTCGGTGTAGATAGGAGTCGGCTAAATCCTTTAAGGAAGCCTCTTACTTTCTAGTTGAGTCTGCAGTAGCTTGCACTGATACCGTTTCAAGCTCTTCAGCTTCAATTAGATTATAGATGCTTTGCCAGCTAGTGTTGCTGAGGCCAAGACAGGTAGTGTCTAAAATCAATCCTTTCTTGCTTGGTCCTAGATCAGTGGTAGATTGTCCTGTTACTGTGGGAGCTGAAGCTGCCACAAATCTCTTGGATTTCTTCCCCATTTGGCTTGAATTTGTTGCTTCGGCGGAGCTCTGCGCAGGGAATAAAATGAACGTAATACAGAGAATAGGTGGTGCGAGCCAATATGAAAGAGTTATATCAATTAACGAATAATAAAGGATTAAAATAATACTGCCACAGATACAATCTCAGGGGAGATCTCGGCATAACTGCTTCATTAATTGGCCACTTTAACCTGTCAATCATTTTAAATACCCATCATATCATTTATTCGCTGAATGATTCATTCAAGTGTGGCTTGATTTTTTGGCGAATAATCACAAGTGAATCGCTATTGGGAACGGGAAAGCTTTTAATAATCTAAAATAATATATGCAAGCCTTTTCAATCTATTTTGAAATTCACGCTTAGTTTTATCGCAATTGGAATCGGAGAAATGCTTGGGCAACAATATTTGTGTCATTGCAAAATCCCCGATCCCCGATGGCGATACACCTTATCGCATCGGGAGTTTTTTAAAGGTGTCTTTAACGTGTGTGCGCTACATTCCCTGATTGCCGATAGCGATATCGCATCAGAGAAAAGTGGGAGGGCCTTTTGTTACACTTGCTTGTCTTTCCCGATATCCAATAGTTATTCGCTTTTCGGATCGGGGTAAACCAATGGGTCTTTACGTTATGCATCCCTTGTTGTTGTGATATGCGATCGCTTTATCGCAATAATAAAGAATTATATATTTATTTCATAAGACCGATTTATATTTATTCAAAAGGTTTATAATGTATTGTTTCTTTCAGACCTTTTGATGAAGGATGAGTTTATACCAATTTTATTCACACATCTATGAAAGGGGACCCATTTCATATTATAGTTAAAAAGAAAAATTTTATGAAATGGGGGGTTGTTGTACAGCACAACAATTGGCAATTCACTGGGAGAAACAGTTATCTCTGAAAAATGTTGAAATACTTAAACTTTTTTTATATAGAAATCTTACCTAGGAGGAGAATTCTAATATAACTAGGTATACATAAATTCTAAATCTAATAATAGCTATTTTTGCTAGTTCCTTCTCTTGTTAAAATTAAATACATTCTAAGTTTTAAATTGGCCTTTATTAGTTGATAATGATAAAACAAAGAACTTTTCCAACTTAGCTTTTTAATGACTCCTTTGTCATTGGTAGAGCCTCTGCTGCCAGCAAACGTTCATAGTCTCGACAGGGATACCTTTTAACCATTTAATCGTCCATTATCCCATCCATTTCAGAGTATAATTAAAAGAATGAATCCAAAAATATGCTTTCATATTTTGTATTTCTTTTTATTTTTTATTATTTTGCAAGATAAAAAGCCATTGTCCTGGTTTGGTGGCAGCTGTTTGACATGCATTCACTGGTTGTAACTAACTGAACAAGCTGGTTGTGAGTGACCCTTGTCTATAATATAACCATTACCCTGTTTTGGGTATTCAGTATGGGTGTAGTTGAACATTCCCAATGATCATGGAATCAGGCGTGATAAGACCCCTTATCTTTTATATCAAATATATTTTAGAATTACACTCTGAGTAATCATAAACTTTGATGAATGGGATGGACAATTTTCTCCTTAAGAGAACATGGATGACAGGGTAAGAGTTGAAGATGTTAAGATTGAATTAGTTTTCGTTTTTATATTGATAACCGTTTTTTGGCCATTTGAAAACATTAAAATGATTTATAGTACCTCTAAATCTCGAGAAGATTTCACAAAAATAAAATGGGGTTTCGAAATCTAAATATACCTAATTTCCTAGAAATTTTCCTTTTGTTTAAGGTTTCCATTTTAAAAGTAAATATCAAAACTATTTCTTTTGAGCAACTTTTTCAATATAGTAAAGGCCAATGGAAGATATCTTACAACTTTATTTCCTAATAATCCTAAAAACTATGAAGACAAATTTTGCTTAAAATTGAATATTTACAAAAGGAGAAGGGGTTACCTCCTCAATTGAAGAATTTTTTCAAGATAAGGCCATTAACAGGAAGAGAATCTCTCTTACCTGATAGATCTTGCAATATGAAAGTAGAATGGCCTATCTTCTCATTAATTTGAAATAGTCCGAGCCACATTTTCTGGAACTTAGTGTGTTTTCCTTTATCTTCATGGGCTTTGTCCCATTTCAAAACTAGATCACCAACTTGTAATTGTTTTGAACTGGATGAAGTTGAATCAAAAGATGACTTGATAATTTGTTGATGTTTTTCATGTATAATTTTGTCCTTTTCTCTTTCTTCTTCTAATTTTAAGATTTGATCATGTCTTAGTTGAATAGAAGATGGGGGACTTTCTTCAATAAATTTCACTAGGGCTAAAGATGGAAGCAATAAATTGGTTGGTAGGACTGCTTCTTTCCCATATACAAGGTTAAATGGAGAAGTACCTATGGAAGCCTTCTGTGTTATTGTGTTAGCCCATAGTGCAAATATCAAAGATTTATGCCAGTTTTTATGATTCTGCTCAATAGTTCACTTAATGATTTTAACGAAATTTTTATTGGTGGATTCTGCTAAACCATTACCTTGGGGATAGTAATTTGTAGAATATTTCAATTTAAACCCTCTTTTAATAGCAAACTCAAGCATAGAATTTCCAAAGAAATAAGATGCATTATCGAAAACAAGAGCATTTGGGACACCAAACCTGGTAATGATGAATTGATCTATAAACTCTATAATTACTTCAGAGTTTGTTGTCTTCAGAGGAATTGCTTCAACCCACTTAGTAAAGTAATCAGTAGCAATAAGGATATACTTATGTTGTTTGGATGACTGCGGAGTGATTTCCCCAATGATATCCAATCCCCATTGCTCAAAAGGTTGTTCAATGTTGACTGGTTGCAAAGGGAATGCTGATTTTCTTTGTCTTCCACTGGAGATTTGACAACTTCGGCATTTCCTTACGTATTCGTGAGTATCTCTGAATAGGGTGGGCCAATAATATCCAGCAGCAATGATTTTGTGAGTTATTGTATCATCTCCAAAATGTCCTCCTGCTGGTCTGTCATGCAGCTCCTACAAAACTGTTTGTACTTCAGGTTTTTCTAAGCATCTTAATAAAATTGAATCATAATTCCGCCTAAAAAGTACATCATCTACAATTATGAAGTTTTTCGCTTTTAATCTGATGGAACGTGTGTTATTATAGGAAAGATTAGAAGGTGCGTATCCATTTTTTAAATAGAAGATCGAATCTACATATTGTGATTCAGGGTTAGTGATACTTATCTGATTGATTTCTTCAGTGTGTTCTGTACCTTCTAATTCTTGAATATTGGATGCTCCTGCTAATAACCTGCAAAAAACTTGGCCTCTGACAATCTTTTCTGGCTTGATTTCCAAGTCATATTCTTGTAATGTTGTGACCCAATTTGCCCTTTTTTCTCCTAATTCCCTTTGAACTAGTAATTGTCTTACTGTTGAGAAAGGAACTATAACTTTTGTGCGAGCTTTTAAAAGGAAGGGTCTGTAGTGTTTAACAGCTTTGTACATAGCAAAGGCTTGCTTTTCAACTTCTGAATAATTAAGTTTAGCACCTTGAAGATTTGAACTATAAAATGAAATTGGTGCCTCCAAGTTTTGATCATTAATATGAGTCAACATTGCTGCATAAGACGAGGTGGATGCGAGAGTATATAGTATGAAATGATTTGAAAAATTGTGAGTGCTCAAAGCAGGGGAATTAATTATTGATTGTTTGATAGAATCAACCACCTCTTTTTTTGCAGATCCCCATCTAAACACCAAATTTTTCTTAATCATCGTTTGCAATGGTAAAATAATCTGGGAAAAATCTAGAACAAATCTTTTAACAAAGTTAATTTGACCCACAAATGACTACATGGATTTTTTGTTATGAGGGAATGGAATATCAGAAATCTCTTTAATTCTATCTGGATCAATATAAATACCATCTTTGGAAACAATGAAGCCCAAGAGCTTTCCTTGATTAAGAGCAAAGAAGGACTTTTTGGGATTGAGTGAGATACCATACCTTCTGCAGCGTTCAAAGATTTGATTTAGATCATGTAAATGATTAGACCTTTTCTTGGAAAATACAGTAATATCATCTAAATAGACAACTATTGTTTTATTGATCAATCCTTTGAATGCTATATCCATTGCTCTTTGGAATGTAGCTCCTACACTGATAAGTCCAAAAGGAATTTTTTGGTAAGCATAAGTTCCCCATTTAGTTTTGAAGGTAGTTTTAAGCCTGTCATCAGGATGGACCAAAAACTGGTTATATCCTGAAAAACCATCTAAAAAGGACATTAACTCAGAACTAGCTACTGAATGGAGTATCTGATCCATGGTAGGTAATGAGAAGTTATCTTTTTGGCTTGCTTTATTAAGATTTCTGAAATCTATGCAAATTCTGATGTCGCCATTTTTCTTTCTAACAGGCACCATATTGGAGACCCAGTTTGAATTTCGGATAGGAAAAATGATCTTAGCCTTCAAGAGTTTATTTAGTTCGGATTTTATTTGACTCTCTAAGTTAGGATGGATTTTCCTTAACTTCTGTTGGACTGGTTTTTGTTCAGAAAGCATTGGAATAGTATGCTGAATGATTGATGCATCGTATGTTTTTAAATCATCATATTTCCAAGAAAAGACATATTTATTCTCTCATAATAACCTAATGAAAGATGTTCTTTCTTCCAAAGAAAGTCCTAATCCCAAACTGATGTTTTGAGGGTTTTCCTCAGTATCTAGGTTTATCAACTCAAATCTTAAAGTGGAACTTTGGAGCTTTGAATTGGTCACCTGTTTAAACCTGTCTTTAATATCATAGAGATCTTCTAGTTTAACCACTGGTTTTGGTATTGAGTTTTCTTCCTACTTTTCCTTCATTTAAAGGTCATGATCACTTTCATCAATGATCTGATCATCGTAGGACTTATCGGAAGTCAAGAAATTTAAAATGTCTTCGTCATGATTGAACACTCGCCAATTGGTGACATTGTCAGGAATTGATGGTCTAAAAATTAACTCTACTGAAAATCTGTCTGGGCTGTAATCTTCGGAAGGTAGGAGTTTAGAAGCAACATTAGCTAGCAAGTCTGCTGCTACATTCTAGGATCTGGGGATAGGAGAAATATTGAATGCTAAAAATTGAGATATAATTTCCTGGACCAAAGACTGATAGTGTTTGAGGTGACTAGAAAGACAGTGAATTGTGTTTCTAACTTGTTTTATGACAATCTCTGAATCACCAAACACTTTCAAATATTGAATTTTAAGACCAATAGCTTTATATAGTCCTTGAACTAAGGCCTCATACTCAGCTGTATTATTTGTGCATTCAAATTCCAATCTACATGATAACATAGTTTTTTCTCCTTTAGGGCTAACTAAAATACACCCTGCTCCTGCACCTTCACTGGATTTAGACCCATCAAAGTATAGTGACCAAAATAAAGAATTATCATCAATTTTATTTACAGTTTTCTTAGCAATATTGACACATCTTGATTTATCAGTTTGTGAAAAATTTTCGATTTGGGATGTGAAATTATTCACTAAGAAAGGAGATGGTTGGGCAGTGTAATTGCCAAAGAATGATTCGAAAGAGTAATTCCCCAAAATATTATTATTAAATGCTATTGGTTGATTCTCCTGTTCAAATTCAGTGATAATATGGGTCATATGTTTCTCTCGATCGTTTTTTATTTGATTTGGCCTTCCTTTATAGGGTAGCCACATATGGGACCAATCGGTAGAAATATATCCGTGGAGTTTCTCATACCAATCCCTACTCAAGATTAAACCATAAAATTCAGGTATATCGGCAATTAAAATATCAATTCTTTGAACCACTCGTGGATCAGCTGATAACCTGATAGTTACAGAGTTGATTTCCCCTAAAACCTGGACCTTGGTCCTATCCAACTGTACAATATGAATCGTAGACTTTTGGGGTTCAATGTTCAGTTTGGAACAAACTGAAGCTGGCATTATATTAGAGGATGCCCCTGAGTCAATCAAACAGTTGTGTAGATTTCGATTATAGATCTCATAGGTCAAGAGGAAAGGGGGAGTATGGGAATTTGACCTATCTCCGATTAAAATTGTATCAGTAGCTTCAATTCTACCAGAAGGCAGTTGACCTAAATCATTAGCAACTTTAGAGATCACAACACTAGGAAGAGGTGAAGAAGGTACTGCATTTAGTTCCTTAAGAAGCAATCTCTGCTGATGTTTGAGTTTGCTAAGTTCAAACATAGTAATGTTTGCCTTTGTCTTCTTCATATCATCAATAATATTGTAATCCATTGAATCCGAAACTACCAACGTCTTAGATGTTGAAGGTATATTTGAGGATGATGGTTGATTTTGGGGTGTTGTTGCCGCCGATTTCTTTGTGGGTACCCTTTCCTTTGTAGTAGTGGTACCTGCACTCCTTTTCTTTGAAATTGACTGAACAGGTTCAGGAGTACCTTTACTCCTGGTAGTCACAGGGAAAGCTTCTTGTTCATTTTCTGTATCGGAGTTGGATAAAATGAAGTCTCACATTCCATGGCATTCGACAACTTCCTCTTCTTTGGGTTCGTTGGATGGTAAAACTGTTTCATATTTTTCTTCCTCTTCAGGATCTGAGTCTGCATTAGATATAACATTTGGTGGTTTTGACTCAGGTTTCTTAAAATTCCTAAATGGCTTTTTTGTTGAAGTTTCTGCTACTTGTTTTTTGATTTCAACCATTTCATTTGACATTGTTTTGAGGACCTTTTGTAGACCCTCCATATCATATGGATCTTTAGGAGTTT
>APFE031180469.1:24792-38081 GCA_000404065.3 Pinus taeda | reverse complement strand
CAGGCCAATGGGCAGGTGGAAAGCACAAACAAAGTTTTAGAAGCCATTCTAACTAAGACAGTGAAGGACAACTGGAAGGATTGGTCCCAAAAGCTCCCTGAGGCATTATGGGCTTACAGAACTACTTGGAGAAACACTACAGGTTTTTCTCCCTATGAATTGGTTTATGGTAAAAATGTTGTTTTTCCCGTGGAATTTTAGATTAAAACTTTAAGAACTGCTTTAGCTGTTAATCTTGATTTGACTGATGTGCAGACAGCTAGGTTGCAGCAGCTTTTGGAGTTGGATGAAAAAATATTAGATGCCATCCATCAAACAAACATGATACAGCAACAAAGGATGAAGTGGCATGACAAAATTATCAAACACAAGCAGTTCCAAAAAGGTAATTGAGCCTTGTTGTATGACTCTCGGTTTGAAAATTTTTCAGGGTAAGCTACGTACACGCTGGCTTGGACCATATGAAGTAGATGCTATTTTTCCAAATGGAATGGTAAGACTGTTAACAATTGATGATGCTAAAACACCTCTACTAGTCAATGGCCATAGGCTCCGTTTATATCAGCGCCCTGTTTCTAAAGAAGATTTCAAGACTGCTTGCATGACTGATATTCATTATCTTTTTATAGGGGAGTCTTCTGCTCCTCAAAGCATTTAATCTTCTGCACTACATTTTTAATAATAGATTAGATTTAGTACTAATAATCCCTGTCAAGGATTGACATATTACAATTGAATCTTGCAGATTCTGGAAAAAGCTCATTAAGGAGGACAGATTCATCATGAGAAGATCTGAAGCTTCAAACACAGAAGCTGTTCCCATCATTTTACCCCATTTTCCTAGCAATATCCCTTCATACCCATTTCTACATTATTTCCATTATTCCATTATTCCCACTCCTACCATCCCTGAAATATTTTCCTTCAGTCAGTGTTTCCCATCCCTTACTGCTGAAATCCTCCCCTATCAAACAATTTCCCCATTGGTTACAGACCTAAGTCATTTATACCATTTCTCTGATTTTTCCTGTTGCTGAAACACCTGTTTCAGCAACGTATCGTTCATTTTTTTCCGATTGCTAAAACACTAGTTTCAGCAACCTGTTATCATTAAAACATTATTTCTCTTCACTGTTATATAAGCTTTTTGGTTCTCCACGATTATACTTCAGATCCTTTCGGTGAAAAATTATTCAGCACTGACCAGATCCAATTACACTCCTGTTCTAAACCCCAGAGAAATCTACAGATTCTTCCACGTACATTAAGCTATTTTTGAAGCAATCGACACTTCGAATTATTAAAAAGGTAAAAATGTAAGGTATGAGGTTTTAATGTAATTCAGTTAAAAGTATATTAAAGAGAGGATTTCATTCATAATGATTAACAGATCTTCACACGCCCAATCATTATTACACCGTATGTAGGGGGGGAATTCCAAAAATTGAACAATCATTTCGTATTAACCAAGCTTCCGTCCCTTGTCATATCCATTTCCGCCGTCGTTTAAACCTTGCAGCCTCTGTTGCAGCAACTAGTGCGATTTGGGTCTGTGTTTACTGTGTTCAGAGCCTCTGTGTATAACTCAAAGCGATAGCCATGGGAGGGTCGGCCGTTAGACATGAGCCCGGCTCCGTAAATCTTCTTCAATTGTTTCCCGAAGTATATCAGATTTTCCAACAAGCGGGATGGACAGTATATTTTGAAAGATTGGGTGAATTTGACCAGGAACAAGTCTTAGAGTTTGCGCAGAACCTTCAAGATGATTTTTCAATGGTCCAAGGGGTTCGCATTTCAGTAACAGAGGAGGACATAGTTCAGGTATCAGGGTTGTCAGCTACTGGGATTCGCTGGTTCAGCAGAAAGAAGGTTATTCTCAATGCGCAGCAAGAATTTCTTTGTCCAAATGAGCGAGTGGAACCCAGAGGCCGCGGGGTTAGTCTGCACTCACTTCCTCAACCATGGCCATCGGTGGCAGAGTTCATCAAACACTACTTAACGTGTGAAGGGCGCTACCAGGTAGTGTACAATCACGATTTTGTTTTGATGAATCATTTGAGAAACGCACGACTGATTAATATCCCCTATTATCTGCTCGGTTGTATTAGAAACATGTCTTATTATTGTAGACGTTCTAAATTCCCAATGTTATCCCTCACCCACCACCGTTTATGCTAGCTGTTGATACAGAGGGGTCTTGCTCAGCAAAATCCCCCTCTACATGCCCCACTTCCTGATCCCCAGCTGTCTGAAATTCCCCAGCAGGCTCAAACGTCCCAACAACCCAAAAGTTCTCATGATACTCCGGAAATTCCCTATGAAGGACAGCAGGACAATACCCCACATCCCCCAGTTGACCCAACCTCGAGATCGCCCCACTTAGCAGAGTCAAGTGTCCCCACTATTTCTGTCCCTAGTGATGACTCTCTAACACCCCCGTCCCCACCCATTCATAAAAAGAAGAGAACCCCAACAATCTCAGTTTCCAGACGACGGACAAGGGCTAGATTTCAAGTTCTTACTTCTTCTGAAAGCCCTTCCCCCAGAGAAGAACCCTCCCCTTCAAAGAAAAGGAAAGGCAGTAATTTTGTCGCCTTCCTACCAAAAAGGAAAAAGAAAATAACTGCTGAGACAGAACCCACCCTCATTTCCCCTGACCCCGCCACTATTCTGTTAAAACCTCTATCCCCATCTCAAATCCCCTAACCCGTCTCATCCGGAGGTACTGCCACACAAGAACCAGTGCCCCGGGATAATACGACATTGTTTATGGCTCAAGAAGTGACTGTCCCACAAGAACCAGTCACTTACCCAGTGGCTGAAACACAAGAACCAGCCACTGTGGTAGAAAAATACACCGACCATGACGATAGTGGGAGATCAGCAGTAGCTGAAACACAAGAACCAGCTAAGACCGTGCATCAACAGACTACCCCAACAGAGTCAACCAACGCACAGGTTTTACATACTATGACATCTCTATTGGAGGAGAATGAGTTCTTGAAGTCTGAATTGGAGGTGTACAAGAATGAACTAACCGTGGCTCGAGAGGCTTTTGAGAAAGAACTGAACCTCTATACGTTAGCACACGCAGCCTCAATGCAAAATAAGGAGCCATGCAAGGAATACATGTGCCATGAGTGTGGCAACATTTACCAGGGTGCAGGCTACAAATTAGTCAAAATTCAATTATCTGAGGCATCTACATCAACAGGAATAAAAGAGGAATGCCCTACTGCTCCACAAGAACCAGTAGGGCTCTCTATAAAGCAAGAAAAAGAAACCGAACCTCAGATATCTCGTCCCTTGCAGATTGATGCAGCCATTCAGACAGAAGTATCACCACAGTTAGTCAGTGTAGCCATTCAAACAATGTCCCAACCCACTACTGTTGATGCCAAGATACAGACCTTGCCATGGAATCAGTTGGAACAGATGAACAAATGGAAGAAGTAATATGCTGAAGAACAAGATATAATATTACGCCAACATAAGATACAATGGCAGAATCATATATATGCCAACTGGGATAGGTGGGATCAAATGATGCAACAGCTTAAGGACTACAAAAAGGAAGCCAAAGAATCTAAGGAAAAGATAGCCCTGATGTTTTCATTAGTCCAGAAGTTGATGGCTACACGCAAACCCTCTGTAAACTACTCTCTCTTTCTTGCTGAACGATTAGTTTATTTTCAATTAAAAGCAATAAAAAATGGCAAACCATATGAGCTAATGACTTCAGAAAACTTTGTTGAGACCTTTAATGAGGCCCCCGAGAGTGACCAGCATTTGCTGTGCGAACTCTACCTTCATAACGAGGCCATTCCCGAGAATAGAAAAGTCAATCTTATTCCAATTGCAGGAGATATACAAATAAGGGCATTTGTCTCATTTTTGTCTAACCAGCTCACTTGGCAATCTGCGTTCACTGCAAGCAGTCATAATGAGGACAATAAACTCCTGTGGATCAGACCAGAGCCTTTAAGGCCAGCCCTGTTCATAGCACAATATCATGAATTCTTACAGAAGCCAGGAATGCATAGGTACATGCAGCAACTACAGGCTTCAACACTTTCTAAGTGTCAACAACACATTAGAGTAAAGGGTAATGCTGCAATGAAGGCCAATGTTATGTTTTGGAAGCAGTCATGCAAAGAAAGACAGGACTATCATCCTTTTAATCCTCACAATCTTCAAGCTGCATTATCCAGGGTTTCCAATTACATTGGTTGCATTCAACGTTGTGGAGTAAACTGGATCGAGTATCATTTCCATTTTCCAATTCTATGGTTGCCTTCAGACAAATATCAGTGTCATTTCCAATTGACCAACAGAGATGAAGCCTTGGCATGGCAGAACTTGCAGAACAACAGAGGATTCAAAGCTCCTACAGATGTCACCTTCTCCAGCTACTGCTTGAGTAATTTGCATGCTCAGTTCCAGTACTCAGACTCTGATTCAGACTAGGGGTTGCCTGAGGACATGCAACATTTTTAGCTGGGGGGGATGTTAGGACTCCACTATGTATCATTTTTGCTATATATTTTGACACCACTTTACCCTTATAACCATGATTAAAAAGAATCCCATTATCATTTTCATCCACTCTATCCCAAGGTATACAAAAACCTCTTCTTTATTATATGTTTAATCTATTTTACATTTAATTCCATAATACTCTTATATTTTATCATTAATTGAAGTGTATCGTTGCTAACACAAGTCCAAAGATCGCAGATAAGTTATATGCGGCCATTGCTGAAACAGCTGACTCAGTTGCTGAAACAGTCGTCAAGCACGCAAATTCCGTCAGGTGTAATTTGCGATTCTGGAAGAGCTTTTTGTGGAATAGTAGCAGTAGTATGAAGACACGATTACCTGGATCATCCTGAAGATAGCATTCTTGTTGTCTCTGTTGTAACAGTATCTTTTTATGAAGAACAGAATAGTCCTGTTTTGGGAAAAAGAACAGATTCGAGATAATATGGATTCACTCTCATGTAAATTGTAAATGATGTCTCCTCTTTAAAAAGAGGATACATCATCATTAGAAGGGGTCGGTTGTTGTAAGGTTACAGGAGAATATTGTACGAGAACTGGAGTTAGTCTCCATCTGTAATGTATCAGTTACTTTGACAGATGAATAAATTCTTCCTTTGAGCATTCCAATTTAGTTCTTTCCCCCAGGGAATCTTGTGAGAGGGAAAGGGCCCGCCTTCCTCACAAGATTCACCCTTGGTTCCTGTAAATTGTTTAACTCTTTGTGTGTCTTTCATTTTACTTTAATTCTGTTGTTGGACACTAGTTATACAGTTTGGTAATACTCTGTTTCTTTAAAAGCACTGCATGTATTGAATGCATTTACTCTGAAGTTGAGAAACCTGTTTCTATTGATTGTATGAATGAATGATGTCGGGAAGCAGGTGCTGAAGATTCCTGCATAAAGGAATAGGGTCCTACTCCCATTAATTGTTTTCCTTTGTCTGCAGTGTGATTAGAAGCAAGAGAACAAGTGCTGAAGGTTCCTGTTCATGGGAATAGGGTCTTGCTCTCTTGAAGTTACCTTTCTCACAGTGTGATTAAGTGTCAGGCATCAGGTGCTGAAGTTCCTCACTAAGGAATAGGGTCCTGTTCCTGCTGTGGTTGATTGATTTCTTTTCTTGCAGATTGATCTTCCTTTGTTTGGGTTGTAACTGCAGTAGAGAAATTATTTCTGCTATAACTAAATTGACTTCAGCTTTGATTAAGTAGAGTGTGAATCAGTAGCTTGGTGAGATTAATAATTGTGTGTTTTTCTTTTACTACAACCTTGTTTCTTCTTTTGAAATTGAGCATATCCAGTGCGTGATTATCTTTGAAATAAAAAGACTTCCTCGGGTTGACAATTTATGTGGAGCTTGAATTGTGAAAGCAATTAAAGCAACCAACAGCGGTAGATTGTCCTGTTACTGCGGGAGCTGAAGCTGCCACAAATCTCTTGGATTTCTTCCCCATTTGGCTTGAATTTGTTGCTTCATCGGAGCTCTACGTAGGGAATAAAATGAACGTAATATAGAGAATAGGTGGTGTGAGTCAATATGAAAGAGTTATATCAATTAACGAATAATAAATGATTAAAATAATACTGTCGCAAATACAATCTCAGGGGAGATCTCGGCATAACTGCTCCATTAATTGGCCACTTTAACCTGTCAATCATTTTAAATACCCATCATATCGTTTATTCGCTAAATGATTCATTCAAGCGTGGCTTGATTTTTTGGCAGATAATCACAAGTGAATCGCTATCGGGAACGGGAAGGCTTTTAATAATAATCTAAAATAATATATGCAAGCCTTTTCAATCTATTTTGAAATTCGCTCTTAGCTTTATCGCAATCGGAATCTGAGAAATGCTTGGGCAACAATATTTGTGTCATTGCAAAATCCCCAATCCCTGATGGCGATAAACCTTATCGCATCGGGAGTTTTTTAAAGGTGTCTTTAACATGTGTGTGCTACATTCCTCGATTGTCGATAGCAATATTGCATCAGAGAAAAGTGGGAGGGCCTTTTGTTACACTTGCTTGCCTTTCCCAATATCCGATGGTTATTCACTTTTCAGATTAGGGTAAACCAATGGGTCTTTACGTTATGCATCCCTTGTTGTTGCGATATGCGATCTTGAGATCGCTTTATCACAATAATAAAGAATTATATATTTATTTCATAAGACCGATTTATATTTATTCAAAAGGTTTATAATGTATTGTTTCTTTCGGACCTTTTGATGAAGGATGAGTTGATACCAATTTTATTCACACATCTATGAAAAGGGACCCATTTCATATTATAGTTAAAAAGAAAAAAATTATGAAATGGGGGGTTGTTGTAGAGCACAACAGAACCTAAGAGTGAAAAGTGTATTTTTGTTGGATATTCTGAATATGTCAAAGGATATAGACTTCTCAAACTAAATCTAATAAATGTTATCATTAGAAGATATATAAAGTTTGTTGAAAATATATCGGCTTGTGAGCCTAGTTTGGTGGATGTGCCACCTCTCTCTGTCCGTTCTACTTATGAAAATATTCCTTCTTCAGATGATGATAATGAGGATGACAATCCTCCCCCACCTTCTCGGGATCCTCCTTTAGCTCCTCAGCTTCCAAAATGGGTCTGTGCTACTCAGGATGCAGCAAGTGATCCTACAGATTAGAGTCGTACACATTCTCAACTCGATAGAGCCTCTTCTTTATTGGCTCAAGCTTCAGTGAATTATGATCCTAACAGCTTTGCAGTAGCTTCAGGCCATCCAAATTAGGATGCATCTATGAATGAAGAATATCATTCATTATTGGAAAATGATACCTGGGACCTTATTCCTCTTCCAAAGGGATGAAAACTTGTTAGATGCAAATGGGTTTATAGAACCAAGTTTGGACCAGATGGAAAAGTCGATAAACATAAATCTCATCTTGTTGCTAAGGGTTTTTCATAAGTTGAAGGTATTGACTATACTGAAACCTTCTCCATTGTTGCCAAAATTAACTCTATCTGCCTTGTTCTTTCCCTTATTGCCTCTTCCAAATGGCAAGTCCATCAGATGGATGTTAAATCTGCCTTCTTGCATGGGGACATGCATGAAGAAATCTATATGGAAAAACCTCCTGGATTTATAGAAACATACTTGAGCCTTGTATGTTGGCTTAAGAAATCCCCTCAGGCTTGGTATGCCAAAATGGATAACTTTATTTTAGATACTGGCTTTTCTAGGTGTCATTCTAGCAATATTGTATACACCAAGAAAGTGGGTAAGTCTCTTATCATTCTTGTTCTTTATGTTGATGATCTTATCCTTACTGGTAGCGATCCCAACCTTATAAACCATGTGAAGTCTAGCCTTAAAAAGTAGTTTGAAATGACAGACTTAGGGCACTTGCATTATTTTCTTGGTCTTCAATTCTTGCAATCCAAAGAAGGTATTTCCCTTTCCCAATCCAAGTATGCATGTGATCTTCTATGCCACTTTCAAATGGAAGACTATAAGTCATCCCCTTCTCCCTTTTAGTCTGGAGCCAAACTTTCAGTCACTTGGACTTCCCCTAAAGTTGATGTTACCTTATACTGTCATCTTGTTGGAAAACTTTTGTATCTGACCCATACCCATCCTAAACTTTCCTTTGTTGTTGGCCTTGTTTCTCGGTTTATGAAAAACCCACATGAAAGTCATTAGAAAGCAACTAAAATAATACTTCATTGTTTTTGAGGTACAGTTCAGTTTGGGGTTCATTACAGTGCATAAGAATACCCACTATTGGTTGGTTTCACTGATTTTGATTGGGTTGGTGACCCTGATGATCGGAAGTCTACTGCAGGTTATGTCTTCATTCTTGGTTCTAGACCTATGACATGGGCTTGCAAGAAACAAAGTGCCATTTCTATTTCTTTAGCAGAAGTAGAGTATCATGGCATTTTTTAAGCTAATAAGGAATTCCTATGGCTTCGTCGGATCTTGTCAGAGTTTGGTTTTCAGAAGCAGCATCCAACTACACTTTGGTGTGATAATCAAAGTGCCATTTAACTATGCAAAGATCTAGTCCAACATCATCATAGAGAACACATTTAACTACACATGCACTTCATCAAAAATCTCATTAATGATCATGTTCTTCAAGTGCAATATTGTTTAACCGATGATCAAGTTGCGGACATCTTTACGAAAGCTCTCACAGAGGCGAAGTTTGCAAAACTTTTTATGGTTGGAGTTCAAGAAGTTGCCACTAAGGGAGGATAGGCTCTATTGCCTCCTTCCTTCTCCTATTGTGTCATTTTTGTACATCCTTCAATCCTATCCCAATTTGTTCTTAAGGAGGGATGTTAGGATATTCCAACACATAGGAAATAATTCAGTATAACTTGGTCTAGTTTATATTTAGGTAAAGTGTGTTTCTTTAGTATGTACTTTTTAAAACTTACAATCCGATGGTCAATATATGTTATAGACATGAAGTGATATGATGGTTCATTATCTCCTCGGTATTACCATCATTTGCTCCATGGCGTAGCACTTGATTGGTCCATGATCTCTATTTAAAGAGCATGGAGGGCCATTTGTTAGGTGGTCGTTCATGAGAGAACCTTATGTAAATTTTCTTTCTTTTACATTAATAAATTGCTTGAAGTGGCTGCTTTGGCTTAAGCTATGGACTGTTTCCCTTTTCTAGGGTTTTAACCATGTCAAGAATATTGGTGTATTGATCTGTGTTCTGATTGTTAGTGGTGTCCTTTGGTGTTCTACCTAAGGAACTTACCTTGTAAATTCCTAGAAAGGGTAGGATTGGCTCGAGGATTGTTTGGGATCCAGGTATCAAAGGATCCATTCAGGA
The DNA here is from genome assembly GCA_000404065.3 of Pinus taeda. Taxonomy (NCBI): domain Eukaryota; kingdom Viridiplantae; phylum Streptophyta; class Pinopsida; order Pinales; family Pinaceae; genus Pinus; species Pinus taeda. The sequence continues at coordinate 28,713 of APFE031180469.1, read as the reverse complement.
TCATTTATCATGGAGGCATGGAATAACACACTAGTTTGTATGGGATCCTGATATCATTATATAAATACTTTTGTTGTGTATAGGAGTGGATTGCTTGAGGGCAACCAATATTTGGGCAGGAAGATTTGTAATATTCCCTTTTCTTGATATGCTTAAAATAGACATGATTTACCTATGGTATTTTCACATGGGATCTGCCCATAATATTTTCCTTAATTTTCGAGGGAAAATAATAAAATAAGATTTATAGAGAGTCCTTAAATCCTATTAAACAGGATAAAAGTTAAGCCTGTGGAGGATGGGGGATTTTTTCTGTCTTATTGTGTTTATTGAGAAATTAATGTGGCCAGTTCTAGTTTGATCGCAGGTACGAAAACCCCGTGGGTGTGATTTGTTTGGTGGATCCATCCAAGATCCATGATTGTGCTTTAGTTTTGTTTGTTTTCTCTTTTGATGAGAAACCGTGCATGCCATTCCAAGGGCTCCGACAGTATTGTATGTGCACGTACTATTTTCTTAAGTTAATAATATAAATAAACGTTGCATTTCCATATCCCATTGTGTTCAATTATTTTTTATTGCAAACATTTTTACCTAGAACACTAAAGTGTGCTAGATCTATTACAATTTTTAATGTTTGGGATATTACACTACATGATAAAGTATGGGGTTGGGTTTGATATACTTGTTGTGAATACCTTATTAGAGATGTATGCTAAATGCTGCAATACTGGTTTTGCATGCCAAGTGTTTGAAAAAATGTCAAAATGAAATGTAAGCTCATGGAATGTTATCATTGTAGGTTACATCTAGAGTGGAATTGCACTGAGGCCTTCAAATTTTTTGATCCAATGCAAGTAGCAAGGATAAAGCTAGGCTCCATAACTTGGAATCCTATAATATGAGGGTGTGCCCAGAATGGATATATGGATAAGGCCTTCCATATTATGAAGGAAATGTAGCTGGCAGGTGTAAAGTTGACTTCAGTAACCACGTTAAATGGTCTCCCTCTATGTTCAAGGTTAGTATTCTACAACAGGGTAAATTGGTTCACATATTCATGATTAAAAGTGGATTAATATGAGAGATTAGATTAGGAAATTCCGTTTTAGACATGTATGTCAATTGCACAAGTATAGAGCTTGCAAACCAACTACTTTTGGAAATGCCTCAAAGAGATGTGTTTTCATGGACTGCAATGATTGCAAGCTTTGGTATGCATGGACATGGAAGTGGTGCTCCCATGATTTTCCATAAAATGTTCTAGGAAGACCTGAAACCAAACCACATTAAATTCATTGGTTATCTGACAGCGTGCATCCATTCAATCCTTGTGGATGAAGGTTGGTGATATTTTCATTGTATGAGATACTGTCATTTCATCAAACCAAGGGTGGAATGTTACACATGTATGGTAGATCTCCTAAGCTATGCTGGGAAACTAGATGAGGCATATGCTTTTATTGTAATATAGAGCTAGCAGAAGATGCAATGAAGTATATTTTCAAATTATCGCCTCACAATTCTGTAAGTTATGTATTGTTGTCAAACATATATGCAGAGAGTGGCAGATTGGTTGATGCAACAAAGGTAAGAGAGATGATGAAAGATAAGGGATTGAAAAAAAACCCAGATGTAGCTAGATTGAGATCAACAATAAGGTTTACCCATTCCTTGTAGTGCAGATAGCTTGTCTTGGCTAATGAAAACAATAGGGTGCATACCTAACACATTCTTTGCATTACATGATGCGTAGAGACAAGGATGATGTAAGTAAACCCATATGGTTTTATTAAAAGGATGCCATTAAAACATATTCCTCATGTATGTGAACTCTTAGTTGGTAACTTCAGAAATAATTGCAATATAGAGCTAACAAATGTCATTTCAAATTAAAGCTTCACAATTCAGAAAGCTATGTACATATGTCAAACATATCTAGAGAGAGTGGATGATGGGTTGATGTAGCAAAGGTAAGAGACAATAAGGAATTGAAAAATGCCCCAAGATGTAGCTGGATTGAGATCAATAAGAAGGTTTATCAATTCCTTGTAGAACATGTTTCCACATGGACACAAAGGAAATCAATGCCATATTGAAAAACTTGGTTGAGATGATTGAAGTAGTACGACATGTACTTGATACGTTGATACATGCTTTGCTCTGCCTAAGACATTGACATAAGAAGGAATATTCCAATAAACCCAATGCTATTAAAAGGATGCCAATATATCCTCATACTGGTGTATGGGTAGCATTTCTTGGTAACTACAAAAGTTATTGCAATATAAAGCTAACGAATGATGCAACAAAGTATCATTTCAAAACAGAACCTCATTTTTTAGGAAGCTATGGGCTATTCTCAAACATATATGTAGAGAGTGGTCAATGTGTTTATCTAGCAAATGTAAGGGGATGATGAAATACAAGGGATTGGAAAAAATACAATAATGTGACTGGATTAATATCTATAAGAGGGTTTATCAATTCTTTGAAGGACATGTACCCCACCAATAGATAGAAAGTCTATGCATTGTTGAAAAGCTTGGTTGGGATGATGAAAGCAGAATAATGCGTACAAGATATCTCAATGTGTATCTAGTAGTACAAGAATGGGGTGTCATAGATTAAACATAATTTGTGAATCATAAAATTTGGATACTCCTAGGAATGGATGAGTATGATGATGGCAAAAAAATTGGAGAATGGATTTAAATAATATTTTCTAAAAGGCTATTGTCATGAAGACATTGAAGAATGAAATCTACCACTAGTCCAACATTAATGAAATATTACCTACTCAGCATGCAGAAGGTGCCAAGTTTCCAACTGCCATCCCCTAGGTACCTTAAATGCCACTTTTTCATTTAATACACTTCTGTGTGTTGGATAGGTATTGCCCACAATTTGAAGTTGGTGCAAACTTATTTTCCTAATGCTACTAACAAGGAGTATTTTGGCCGATTCCGAATATAGATAGATTGAAGGGAGGTGCAACACTATAACAATAAAGGGCTTACAGGAATTCAAACAATTCTAATTTTCCAGGTAATCTTGATGAAATTTTCTCCATTTTTTCTATAGGCTGGTTAGAAGTTGCTTATTTACAAAAAATATTCCACCATTCTATTAGTGATTGATAGCTTGAAGGATTTTGGTTGAAGGTTTCTAGATTAATTGATTAATCATAGAACATGCATTGAAAGTTCATGCAATTTTGGTCTCTCCCTGCTACAAACAAGGAGTATTTTGGTCGATTTCAAATATAGATAGATTAAAGGGAGGAGAAACAGTAAAGGGCTTACAAGCATTCAAAAAATTCCAATTTTCCAAGTAAAATCGATGAACTCTTTGCCATTTGCATCTTTAAAATATTTTTGATGAAATAATTGTAAATGATGAAGTCAAGTTAGTGAAAGTGGGGCCTTATTCTATCCCCACTAGGGTTCAATCCTCACAAGCAGTGGTTGGCTCATAATGTTCATACCCGACTTATATTTATGAATTATCATAACAGATCGTCCATGAGATACATGAATCTCTAGGTGATTAAAAACGGCTCAGCAAGAGAAAAAGAATGACAAGAATAGTTTAAAAGTCCAATAGAAAAATTGATTCCCTCTTTCAATCACCCACAGCTCTTCAGGTGTCTTGGTTGATTGGGAAATATTTTTAAAGCATTTGTTAGTTGCATTTTCATCTAGAACCACCCAAGATATGTGTATATTATCAGTAACTATGTGTATATTCTGAATTACTTAATTCTTCATTACTTTATGGAATTTTCATAACATATGTGTCGGAAATGATATTACCCGTGCTTTATAAGTAATTTATTTATTTTTGTTTAGTAGCTAGGGATGTATATACCCTCGGGTGCGAGGTTTTTTCAAAATATAAAAAAATACAAACAAAAAAAAA
>APFE031180469.1:2354-22977 GCA_000404065.3 Pinus taeda | reverse complement strand
TTCCCAAGATTCCTTGGGATAATAAGATTATTTGTGATAGTAAGAAGGTGGAAGATGAAAAATACTTCCTTTTAGACTTCCGACTCTTACTCACATCCGCTCTCAATTCCCTAACTTTTGTCACACTTCCAATCTTCTTGACTTATTAAGCCAACCCGACTATAGTGATCTTGGAGCCCTTCCTTCCCTTCTTTTTGATCATAGAAAGAAGATTTTGAAGAATCACAATTAGATTATTTTTATTTTCTTGTATGATAGACCGCACTGGTAAGAGGAATTATTGCAACATCAACCTGATTCCGATATGAAAATTTATGGTGGAGCTATTTTAGTTGTTTGGTAAGAGTCAAATCATCATAGATCATAGGATTGAGGTTGTGTTGTCATTTCCAATAGAATTGAGTCAATCTTCTTTACAGTAGGGCATGAGGCACGGGTCTAGTTCCTGTTAAAGGCCACATATTTGATAATAGGACGCTCAAAGGAGGGTTGACATGCCAAGGTCGTGGGCATAGTGATCAGGAACATGTAGCTCACAAGGACCAAGCCGTCAACTAGGGTTGTGGGCGTAGTAATTAGGTAAATAGGGACCGACAATCAATAGTGGGCATGTGGATGAGCAAGCACAGATTATAAACCTGCCACAAGGATCGTGGGATAATTGTAGGAAAATTGTCATACAATGCTCCAGGGTTGTAAGGACCGAGAGGTTTTGGCCGAAGAACGCAAATTTTGTAGCAACAACCGTCGTTAGTCTGTAGGAAAGGGTGTATAGGAAGAGGGTAATGTTATTGTTCTAATTGAAGGGCATTGATCAGACCAATTATCCAATCGTTAAACATGGAAGTGTAAGGGACCAAGCATGTGGTGGAATTTCCATTTTCAACCGAGCTGGTACAGGACCTTGCCGTTTTGAACCAAGCTGGTACAGGACCAAAGGAAGGGGAGCTCAACCCATTTTAGCACCAACATCACCAAGGACGCAAGTGCAAACTGATGACAATTTGAACATTTATTTATGCAGCGCTGTCTTTGTTCTAAGATAGAACGGTGTTTTCAAGGGCTTAAGGGAGGGTTTTGTAGTTATTTGTTTGTTGTTTGAAGTGTTTAGGGAAGATATAAGAATATATAAAACGGGGGTCTTGATTGTATATATAGTGGTTTAATATATATACAATTCAAATAATAACAATATTATTAAAACTTTAGCAAGGCCAAATTTGAGGAGGCGTAGCATATTTTTGTATATTTCCTTATTTTTCTATGTGAAGATGGATCAGCTTAAAGAGACCTTGGAAAAAAAACCAGAAATTTCTTGATGAACTAGTGAGAATATATGGCCATTTACGCAACAATACCTCCATAAACCAAAATGATGGTTAAAGAAGTAGACCATTCTAAAAAAATATCCATGTCATTCTGCAGTGGAAGCAACCATCGGAAGTGAAGGGAGGGCAAGGAAGAGGAGCTAATCTCTTCACACTTGGATATGAATTGCAACAAATAAAGTCATACATAGACCTTCATAAGTTGGAGGAATTAAACACATGTTTGTCTAGGGTGGGGTAGCCAGAATGGAAGAAACTCAATTGGGATCTCAAGTCATCCATGCTTGCATTGATACAACTCAAACTCTGGGAGAATCCTTGTGAAGAATTCGTGCTCACAGTTACCTCTTGTCTCAACAGGATCATCGATGTAACATCATGACTACTTCCTTACAATAATGATATCATGAGGGATATATTGCAGCTAATAGTATAATCTCTTCAAGGGTTGAACAAAATCATACTTCCTACCTTTTAGAAGCAGCACAAAATCTTAAAACTCATTGTAGATTTCAACTTTGGCACATTCATGCCGAATCTAGAAGGTGAGGACTTGATCTTTCATGTGTTCCAAAACATTTACACTAGCATTAAATCAGCTCATCCAGACAGTATCAAAACAAGCATGAAAAATATTATGTCCTTTTTTTTAGAAGGAGATGCTGACATCTGCAAGATACTAAGATCCAAATTGTTGACCATTAGGAGAAAAGAAATAATTTTATCACCAATTGCCTATGATCTAGTCGAGAAGTCAGCCATGCAAAACATAAAATTTCTCAGAAGGGTGTTGACTAAGAAGGAGATTAAAATGATTGATGGAGGAAGAAATAACAAGGGTAGTAAAACCTACAACAAGAATGAACTAAGAAGGAGATGACTATGTTTTATCTGCAAGGGACCTTGGGCACTTAACCATTCATGTTCAGGTGATAAGGAGGCACAATAGTTGGGGACTTATTCAAATCATGGAGATTCATCCATAATTGGGTTACTTAGGTTTTAGGAATGCACCCATGAAGGATACGATCAGTCAAGTACAAATGGTGAGAAGCAGCACAATCGTTTTCAGAATGACTTGCAGGACAAGGCAGTGATAATAAATCAGCTTGAAAAAGTAAATGGGGAAAGGAAGGAGGTAATTCCTCCTAATGATGTGGTAGATTCTAGTAGAGTTGAGTCCATAGATATCCAGGAGGATGCCCATGAAGAGTATAAGAAATCAAGTGTAGATAAAAGTCCACTAGTACATCCATGTTTGACAACTAGAGAGGGTGAAAAACAGATTGTCCCCACACGTGGAAAAGGTCGGGAAGAAGAAATTCAAGGAGACTTAAGTGAGGAGCCATTATTAATAAACTAGCATGATGATCATGATTATGAGGGGCAACATGACAAATATAGTATGTAGGATGAGCCATTTCTAGAGAGATGGTCAAAGGTTCATGCTGGAACTATGATACTTGAGCATCTTGTGCAGACAAATATAGAGGAATTTATTAGGGAAGTAGAATTTGTAGTATATGAATTTGAGGAAAAAATCATGCATTTCAAGACAGATCTTATGATTTTAAAGCAGAGTGTTTAGATCGTTTGAGACATTATCTTACAGGGGAATAGGAAAATTGAGGAGCTCATAGGGGTGTGTGTTGAATCAATGATCAAGCTATTTATTGTTGAGAAATGACTCAAGTCCCTCACCAAGCAACAAGAAGAGTACAGTTGGGAGTTCCAAAGAATCGCTCTACAGGAGTACATGGATAAGGCTTGTAGCACCACCAACCCATCTTTATACATTAGGGAGAGTAGTGCATATTTATCTAAATGGATCATGTTGGGTGACCAAGTAGAGCAGCATGAGTTGAGCATAAGGCAACGTTAGCATAGTACATTTATCCCATATATAGGCATTCATGCATTAGATCATTCCCACGGGATGCACTAGCGAGAGATTATGAGTTAGAATTCTATTGACGGGATGATTGCTAGGAGGATACCCTTAGCCAAGGGCATAATGCAGTTTGGGCCCTTAGGCACAAGCAGTGATGAAGGGATGAGATGGTATCATAACTCATAGGTCCTAGGACTTAGGTGGCATTGGGATCTAGGTGAATATATTAAGGGTAGGATTGGCTGGAGGATTGTTTTGGGTCCATGTATCGGAGGATCCATTCGGGATCATTTAACATGGAGGCATGGAATAACACACTGGTTTGTATGGGATATTGATATTAGTCTACAAATACTTTTGTTGTGGATAGGAGTGGATTTCTTGAGGTCAAACAATCTTTGGGTAGGAAGATTTGTAATATTCCCTTTTCTTGATATGGTTAAAATGGATAAAATTTACCCATGGTATTTGCCCATGGGATCTTCCCATAATATTTTCCTTCATTTTCGAGGGAAAATAATAAAATAAGATTTATAGAGAGTCCATCAAGCATATTAAAGGGGATCAAATTTAACCTTTTGGAGGATGGGAGAGTTTTCTGTCTTATTGTGTTTGTTGAGAACTTGGCGTGGCCATTTCTAGTTTGATCCTAGGGACAAAAACCCCATGGGTGTGATTTGTTTGGTGGATCCATCCAAGGTCAACAATTGTGCTTTAGTTTTTTTTGTTTTCTCTTTTGATGAGCAACTGCGCATGCCATTCCAGGGGCTCCGATAATATTGTATGGGCATGTACTATTTTCTTTAGTTAATAATATAAATAAAGGTTGCATTTTCATATCCTATTGTATTCATTTTTTCTAATTGCAAGAATTTTTACCTAGAATGCTAAAGTGTGCTAGATCTGTTAAAATTTTTAACGTTTGGGATATTACACTACATGGTAAAGTATGGGGTTGGGTTCAATATCCTTGTTGTGGAAGTATGGGATTGGGTTTGACATCTTTGTTGTGAATACCTTATTAGACATGTATGCTTTTCCTTGGGGAAAAATCACAATTTTCCATTAATATAGAAAATTACAAGTAGTAGATGCCTGCATGGCATATGCAGCAAGTTTGGTCATGGCCATCAAAATATAAGTCTGTACATAATCTACCACGTAGGATATACTGAAAATTTTCATATAAATGATATATACAATATAAAACAAGTATTGAAAGACATCACTGTTATATACTACAAAAATTAGGGCTTATCGACCCACTGGTAGAAATGGTCTATATAGGGATGATGATAATACTGGTAATGATCTTCTCCATGCTGCTCCTGAATTATCCACAATCATTTGGGATGTACCGTGGCCTCCTTGGAAAGTTGGTCAGAAACCATATTACGCTCCCTGTAAATATGTTAACAAGATATATAAGTAAATTGAGCTTTTAAGATCATGATTTGATCCAAAATGTTTATGAGAGAGTGCATATGACATGAAGATGTGTTATTGAACCAATTTATGATGATTTTAGAGTCTCCAAATATCTTAATGTGATTGCATGCATGTGCGAGAGAAAAATGGAAGAGGATTCTAAAAGAGATCAATTATGCAAAATTGTCTATGCCCATCCCCAAGTCCATTTGAATTCTGAAGTGATGATTTTTAGATTTATGCAGTATTATACCCCCCATGCCATACCCCCGAGCTTGTGATGCCCCATCAAAATATGGCCAAGGTAGGTTGTAATCGATGACTTCAGGTGTCACAACGTGGCCAGTAGGGCTATGATTCTCTTACGGTATTTCATGATAGGCAGATACAATTTGGGCAATGGAAGACAGCCAATGATCCTCTCGATCTCTGAAAATGATCCCATTCTAATTGAGTTAAATAGTCCAGTAGGTTATCAATGGAAGACAATGAACTTTTTGGTGCAAGGACCCAACTCTCCATTGATTCTAGGCTTCTAAAACATTGATATTGTACCATCTGTTGGTTAAGGATAATGTAGCTAGTACCTGTTTCCAAATGTGAATCACCATAAGACATAACAAAAAAAGGTGATCATTTGTTTCCTCTACTTGTTGACAGATCACACACACTAGAAGGGACCAGAGAAGGATCGTTTCTTTAGATTGATCCTTGTAGGTATCTTGTTCTGTAAAACATTCCACATGAATAGTTTAGTTTGAGGAGGTGCTTTTAATTTTTAAAGACTGCGCCACCAATCCGATAGCTCAGGTGGCCTGTGGGCAGCATGAATGATGGGATAACTAGCTTTGGGGGTATACATACGATGAGCAGCAGGGGCCCAAATGAGCTCATCGACTCCATCCTTTATGCGGACATGGGATTCTGTCAACGCATTAATATAGCCATCCCAATCTTGCCACCAACGCTTAGGAATACCCAGACGCTTTGTAGTTTTCCATGTTTTTGTAAAAACTGAGGTATTCCCAAGGTCTGCAATATGAGTAATAATAAAGGTATCTCTGTTCTTGAGAAATTGAGTGAGGTCAGGAGGGAGGCGAAACATATTTCCACAACTCGTCTAGGGGTTGATGCCAATTCACACAGATAAACCATCTCTAATTCTCCACGTGAGTCCATTCTTGATGGTGGGTAAAGTATGTAATACTGCATGCCAGATCAGAGATATCCCATTTCTATGTAAGGTAGGAAATAAAATTCAATCCATAATATGATGTGGCCAGATATATTTGTAGTGAATCACCTCTGTCCAAAGGCTATGGGAGGTAAGAATAAGCCATCCCATTTTTGCAGCTAGTGCATGTGAAAAGGAGGATAGGCCTTTCAATCCCTAGCCACCCCATTTCTTTGGAATTTCAATGTGTCTCCAGCCCACCCAGGAAAAAGGTTTCCCTTCCTTATAACTATTCCAAAGGAAACTGCAGCAAAGTTTTTGTATCCGGGATAAGATTCATTTAGGAATCCATGCCAGAAACATCTAATACAAAGGTGTAGCCTCCAAGAATGATTTAACTAGCACTAATCGACCAGCTCTGGACCAATTGAGTAGTATTTTTTCATTGTTGGCCACAATCCATGTCTAATCAGTGATCTTGTAACAGTGTGGTTTGATCTAGAACCCAAGATATTTGAGCCCATCATCTAGATCAAGGCTTTGGAATGGGAATTTTTGCTGAGAAGACTGAGCTTCATATGGAGTGAAGGCTAAGAGGGTGATAGTGGATTTCAATCGATTAGGTTCCATACCAGTGGCCGAAGCAAAGAGCAGCAAGATGTCATAGAAAGCAGTGGTGTCTGATATGTTGAGTCCTTGTAAGTGCCCCTCTCTTTTGGCCAAGGTTATTAATCTACTAAGTCCCTCCATGACCAACAAAAAGTAGGAGCAGGGAGAGGGGGCATCCTTGTATGAGGACACATTCTACGTGAAAAAATTTGGAAGTAGATCCATTTATCAGTACACTAAAAGAGACAGTAATGATGCAGCACATGATCCAATTGATGAATGGAGGGGGAAGCCTAAATGGGTGAGAAGCATTCTGAGATAGAGCCAGCTCACTCGATCAAAGGCTTTTGAGAGATCAATTTTGAGGATGGCACCTTTAAGATTTTTTGTCTTAACGGAATGGAGGGCTTCTTGAGCAGTGCCAATAGCCTCATGAATTTGTCTATTATGGAGGAAAGAAAAGTGTTCCGGAGAAATATTACATGATAGGATAGGCTTAAGTCTATTGGAAATAATCTTGGCTATGATCTTATATAGAAAATTGCAGAGTGAAATAGGTCTGAAATCATTGAATGATATAGGAGAGTCAATTTTGAGGATGAGGGAAATGAAGGTAAAGTTGAGAGCCTCATACATTCTTCTTGATATCTTGTAGTCATCCACCACCTTTAGGAGATCCTGTCCAATAGTATCATAAAAGACTAAGTAAAACTGAATATACCATCCGTTAGGTCCCATACTTTTATATTTTTTGAACCATTTTAGCGTGCTTTCCAATTCTCCCATAGTAACAGGATTTGTAAGCTTCTCTGTGTCTTCCAGATCAACAAACTGAGGGAAGAGTCCAACAATCCGAACTATTTCGGCAAGGGTGGCCCTAGGGGGAGCCTTGAAAAGCTTCTGGAAATGTGAATTTCCCAAGTGTGCCAGCTGATGAAATGATTTAGCAAGTTGACCATCCTCAGAAGGCATGTGCCAAATGGTGTTGCTAGCTTTCCTTCCTTTTGCATAATTGTGGAAAAACTTTGTATTCTCATCTCCAGCATGAAGCTAAATAGCCTCACTTCTAAGGCACCATGTTTCTTCTCAGTCTTTGATAATTTTATATCTCTGAGTCTCTAGGTTCGTGATAATTGATTTTGCCTCCTCAGATATAAATCATCATCCCTGCTCATCCGGGAGATCATCCAGATTGGACTCGATGGAATTGAGAGTCTGCTCATCTCGATATCGTTTGTCTTTTTCCCTTTTAATAGATAATCTCTTGATTTCAAGAAGTTTACGACATAAACCTTCAGCAATGGTTCTTCCCAGTGCAGGTGGATGAGAGTGCTAGTAATCTGTGACCAAATTGATGTAGGTGGGGTATTTTAACCAAGTGGTATTGAATTTGAAAGGGGCCTTGAGATTCTGGAAAGGACCCGACAACTCCATGAAGATGGGAGAATGATCAGATATTCCTCCAGATCCAACCCACTATCTATAATTTGATAGGGTTATTACCAGAGGTTCCTTGATGAGGAATCTATCCAAATTCCTGGCTAAAGAAGAATCCCCTATCCTTCTGTTGTGCCATGTAGGTTGAGATTTGTTCATAGGTATGTCAATCAAGTGGTGTTTCTCAAGAAGCTGCTCCATAGTATCAGATAAGGGATCCACTTGTGCATTGGAGCCCTAAGGTTCCCCATATCCAATGGAGAAATTCAAATCCCCACCCAAAATGAGAATGTCAGATATGACAAAAGATAAATTAAGGAGGTGGTTCCAAAAATCAGCTATGTTTTGGCAGGGGGCATATACATTGATAATCCTGAAATCCATGCCAAACTTCGAGGAGTAGATGTCCATAGCGATGAAGCTAGATCTTCCCCAGGAAGCTATGAGTTTGATAGTACAAAGGTCTATACCTAGAGAAAGGCCTCTATATCGCCCAATGACGTCAAGTGCATGGAAGGTCCATTCTAGCTTCAAAGATTGTAGTGCAAGAATGACCTGATCAACCAAACCTAGTGTTTCTTGAAGGAAAATAATATCAATAATCATAGATTCAAATAGTCTTCTGTAGGCTAGTTTTTTGGGAGGGCTAGCCAATCCTTTGTAGTTAAAGGATAACCACTTCATGGGGGTGGTCGAGGAAGGGTGTTCTCTACTCTAAGTACCCAATCAAGTATGGATTGTCTGCCATAGGCCACTTCCACCCCAACCTGCAAGATAGCCTTAGAGATGTGGGATTGACGACCCTTGGTGTTCTTGGAGATACGAGGAGGGGAGGTCAATCCAATCCCGACATGATCAAGAGGATGTGACACTCGGGATCAAAGGTTGTATCAATGAGAGTGACCAGAGGTGGTTGAGGGATTCGAGGGTAGGGGTGAGTGAGCCAAACCAGGGATAGATGGAGGAGTAGCCGAGATAGCAAGTTTGGGGAGGTCCAGGGAGCAGGTAATTGCATCGGAAGTTATGTCCAAAATAGATGAAAATGCATAGCAGAGCAATTAATGAAATATCATAAACATAACAAAAGGGAGGAGGAGTACCCGGTGAGTGAGCGACTGCAACTGCAGCCTTGGATCTTAACATAGGTGGGGAAGGAGGATGGGGGGAGGCTGAAGATGGCATCTGAGTTGATCCACACACCGTCACTAGAGGTTCATTGGACCGAGGAAGCTGAATTGCGGCTGTTGTGGGTGCAACAGGAGCAGCATCCTTAGTTTCCTTGGTAGGAGCGGAAGCCGAACAAACCAGAGGGCATTCCTTATAGAGATGTCCAACCTTATGACACCTTTGGCATATGAATGAGACTCCATAATCCAAGATTTGAATGTGAGTGAAATTCTTCTAATCCAGAGTGATTTTCTCTTCCAACCATTCTTTGGTATCTAGGTATACCAAAATACGAGCCATAGATCGATTGACAGAGTTGATGTAGGTCTTGTCATAATCTAGAAAGGTACTAAGTGCATTTCCAATGCGAGTCAAAATGTCTTTAGACAAAAAGTGGATGGGTAACACTAACATCCTAACCCATAGTGGCCCAGCACCAATTTGTTCCTGCTCTAGATCGAATAATCCACTCCAACACTTAAGCAGTACCGGGGCCAACTCAATATGCCAATACCTGGAGAGTTCCCGAGAGGTATACTTCACCTGTTGAAATCTAAGTGCAAACCATCCTCAAGCTAGAGTTATAACCTCTAGGAGTTCTTTGAAGATAGTCACCCAAATTTCCTTGACCCAAAGGTGAAGACGTGCAATAGAATAAGCCTAGCCTCTGACTCATCCCACTAAAACCTTGCTAGCCATATCAACAACTTTCCCCATTTGAACCCCCTCACCAAATTTTAGTGATAGATCCTTGATGGTAGCCTTAACACACTTTAGTTCTTTAACCTTACCAGTACGCGGCACGGTTAACTGGTCTTGTAAGGGGTCCTATGATCCCTGATTCTCCTGCTGAGGAAGTGAGGAGTTATCCCAGGAATTAATCACCAACGGATCAAAGAAACCATAAGGGGAGGTGGTGGTACCCATCACTGCCGAAAAGTGAGTGAAAGGGATGGATGATAGATGGGGGGTGTCTGTCACAGTGCCAAACCCTACAAAGGATGGGAAATGAAAGGATACCTGATGAGGCATAGAGTCCGAAGGCAAAGGGTCAAAACCAGGGGAGGGCGGCGTGCAATAGACAAGTAGGTGAAGGGTAGTTGGAGATAGGGGTGGGAATTTAAAGCCCTGAGAGTCAATAGAGAGGGAAGAAAATGGCAGATTGTGCAAGGAAGGGTTGGGGTCGGAAAGGGTAGGAGGAGAAATGGAAAACTGCGAAAAAGGTGAACCCTGAACCCAAGCAGTCGTAGCCTCCGGCGGATCATTAGGGTATGTACAATAGGCTCATAGGGGTTAGGGTTAGCAGAATAATCCACCACGTCTTCTTCCATGTCCGACATCCTGCAAACAATCCCAAAGACAGCAAAAGGTGGTTTGTTGATAGAAAATCCGAAGAGAAAATGCTGACCATGATGGTGAAGAGGACAACGCGATTGTGAGAATGGCAGTGAGAACAATGTTGCTTCAGGCAATGAAGTGGAAAACCTAGGAGAGCTCCCATCACTGAACAGTCCTAAGAGCCATCTCCCTTCTAGGCTCGATATGTATGCTACATGTTGCAATATTGGATTTGCACGACAAGTGTTTGAAAAAATGTCAAAATGAAATTTAAGCTCATGCAATTCTATTATTGTAGTTTGCATCTAGAATGGAATTGCACCGAGGCCTTGAAATTTTTTGATCAAATGCAAGTAGCAAGGATAATGTTAGGCTCCATAACTTGGAATCCTATGATATGATGGTGTGACCAAAATTGATATCTGGACGAGGCCTTCCATATTATGCAGAAAATGCAGCTGGCAGGTGTAAAGCCAACTTCAGTAACCACGCTAAGTGGTCTCCCTCTATGTTCAAGGTTAGTCACTCTACAACAGGGTAAATTGGTTGAGAGATTCATCATTAAAAGTGGGTTAATATTAGAGATTAGATCAGAAAATTCCTTTTAGACCTATATGTCAATTGCAGGAGTATAGAGCTTGCAAACCAACTATTTTTTGAAATGCCTCAAAGAGACATGTTTTCATGGACTGCAATGATTGCAAGCTTTGGTTGCATGGACATGGAAGTGGTGCTCTCATGCTTTTACATAAGATGTTCTAGGAAGACCTTAAACCAAAACACATTACATTCATTGGTGCTCTGTCACCATGCATCCATTCAAGCCTTGTGGATGAAGGTTGGTGATATTTTCATTGTATGAGCTACTATCGTTTCATCAAACCAAGGGTGGAACATTATACATGTATGGTAGATCTTCTAAGCTATGCTGAGTAGCTAGATGAGGCATATGATTTTATTAAAGGATGCAACATATGATTTTACTGCAATATAGAGCTAGCGGAAGATGCAATAGAGTATATTTTCAAATTAGAGCCTCACAATTATGTAAGTTATATATTGTTGTCAAACATATATGCAGAGAGTGGCATATTTGTTGATGCAACAAAGGTAAGAGGAATGATGAAAGATAAGGGATTGAAAAAAAAACCCAGATGTAGCTAGATTGAGATCGACAATAAGGTTTACCCATTCCTTGTAGTGCAGACAGAGGAAATTTATGCAATGTTGAAAAGCTTATCCTTGCTAATGAAAATAGAAGGGTACGTACCTAACACATGCTTTGCATTACATGATGCATAGAGACAAGGATGATGTAAGTAAACCTATATGGTTTTATTAAAAGGATGCCAATAAAATATATTCCTCATGTATGTGAAATCTTAGTTGGCACCTTAAGAAATAGTTGCAATATAGAGCTAACAAAATGTCATTTCAAATTAAAGCTTCATAATTTGGAAAACTGTGTACATATGTCAAACATATCTAAAGAGAGTGGATGATGGGTTGATGCAGCAAAGGTAAGAGACAATAAGGAATTGAAGATTGCCCCAAGATGTAGCTGGATTGAGATCGATAAGAAGGTTTATCAATTCCTTGTATAACATGTTTCCCACCTGGACATTGAGGAAATCAATGCCATATTCAAAAACTTGGCTAAGATGATTGAAGCAGTAGGACATGTACTTGATACACTAATACATGCTTTACATTGCCTAAGGCATTAACATAAGAAGGAATATTCCAATAAACCCAATGTTATTAAAAGGATGCCAATATAGCCTCATGATGGTGTATGGGTAGCCTTGCTTGGTATTTGCAAAATTTATTGCAATATAAAGCTAACAAATGATGCGACAAAGTATAATTTCAAAATAGAACCTCATGTTTTAGGAAACTATGGGCTACTCTCAAACATATATGTAGAGAGTGGTCAATGGGTTTATCTAGAAAATGTAAGGAATGATGAAAAACAAGGGATTGGAAAAAATACAATAATGTGACCAGATTAATATCTATAAGAGGGTTTATCAATTCTTTGAAGGAGATGTACCCCACCGATAAATATAAAATATATTCATCATTGCAAATCTTGGCTGGGATGATGAAAGAAGAACAATGTGTACAATATATCTCAATGTGTATCTAGTAGTACAAGATTGGGGCGCCATAGATTAAACAAAATTTGTAAATGATAAAATTTGTATACTCCTAAGAATGGATGAGTATGATGATGGAAGAAAAGTTGGAGAATGGATTTAAATAATATTTTCTAAAAGTTATTCTCATGAAGACATTGAAGAATGAAATCTACCATTAGTCCACCATTTATGAAATATTACCTACTCATCATGCAGAAGGTGCCAAGTTTCCAACTGCCATCCCCTAGGTACCTTGAATGCCACCTTTGCATTCGATACACTTCTATGTGTTGGATAGGTATTGCCCACAATTTGAAGTTGGTGCAATTTTATTTTCCTAATGCTGCTAACAAGGAGTATTTTGGTCAATTCTGAATATAGACATATTGAAGGGAGTTGCAACATTATAATAATAAAGGGTTTACATGAATTCAAATAATTCTAAGCTTGATGAAATTTTCTCCATTTGTTCTATAGGCTGGTTAGAAGTTGCTTATTTACAAAAAAATTGCCACCATTCTATTAGTGATTGATCGCTTGAAGGATTTAGGTTGAAGGTTTCCAGATTAATTGATTAATCAATAGGACATGAATTGAAAATTCATGCAAATTTTGTTCTCCTGATGAAACAAACAAGGAGTATTTTCCTCGATTTCGAATATAGATAGATTAAAGGGAGGAGCAACAATAAAGGGCTTACAAACATTCAAAAAATTCCAATTTTTCAAGTAAGCTTGATGAACTCTTTCCCATTTTCATCTTTAAAATATTTTTGATGAAATGATTGTAAACAATGGATCCAAGTTAGTGAAAGTGGGGCCTTATTCTATCCCTACTAGAGTTCAATCCTCACAAGCAGTGGCTGGCTCATAAGGTTCATACCCAACTTATATTTATGCATTATCATAACAAATCGACCATGAGAGAGATGAATGTCTAGGTGATTAAAAACGGTTTAGTAAGAGAAAAAGAATGTCAAGAATAATTTAAAAGTCCAATAGAATAATTGGTTCCCTCTTTCAATCACCCACAGCTCTTGAGTTGTCTTGGTTGGTTGGGAAATATTTTTAAAGCATTTGTTAGTTGCATTTTCATCCAGAACCACCCAAGCTATGTGAATATTCTGAATTACTTAATTCTTCATTACTTTATCGAATTTTGAGAACATATGTGTGGGAAATGATATTAACAGTGCTTGATAAGTATATTTATTTTTTTTAGTAGCTAGGGATGTATATACCCTCGGGTGTGAGGTTATTTCAAAATATAGAAGAATACAAAATATAAGTTTCAGTATTTTTAATTAAAGAAAAAGTAGACTGAGGATTCTTCAACAAAAATAAGAAATTGCATGAAAGCCTATCATAACCCCATTTACAAAATAAAAGAAAAAATAATTATTTAATATGATTTACCCACATTTATCTACACTCATTAAACAATGATAACATGTAATCAATTTTATGTGTGAACCAAACTAGGGTCATCCACCCATCCGGTTATTACAACATCGAATGCAACCACAAGTCAAAGGGTTCAATCATACTTTAATGGTCTACTATGATATCAATATTCCGTATCGTGGAGGACAGTCCCTTATTTCTCAGAACTATTGACATATTGGGAGCTCCACTGTCATAGGGAACTGCCTGTGTCGAGCTGCATATAGTGCTCCTTGTTTATCCCCATGTTGGGTTTTATTATTTTTGGTTATAATGTAAATATTTTTGCATTGCGGGGCAAGCCATGGTTAAGAACTATTGAGGCTGCTCTGGTTTCTCGGTTGTATTTAATAAGGAAAGACTTGCTTCAGCTTGCAAGAGGTTTCTATGATTTTTTTGTTAGTTTCCTTAATGTTTTGCTACATAGTTTCAGACCATAAGTTTTTATATATTCCCAATGGTTCTCTTAGATGTACTTGTATTTTTCATTCTGTTATCATAAGAATGTAAAGCACAATTTTCCTATTTTTATGTTCAGCGATTTCCTATTGTTAGTGGGAATGTTTATGAGTTTTCCAGAAATGTTAATGTTCCATTTGTGTACAGTTATGCTAAATTGTTTTTGCACGATGAATTCCTTCTACTTCATATTTATCCGTTAGTTCGCTTACTAGCTATTCTGTGTGATGAGGAATATGTTTTTAAATGTGTGGTTATGCTCATGGGAATAGGGTCACCTCCGGGCTCAAACACTAAACCCTTAAGATAGTTACTTTGTTGCTATTTCAATCTTGCAGCGTCATATATCTCTGTGCTGGATATATATATATATATATACTTATATATATATATAATATTAATATATATATATATATATATATTATATATATATATTAATAAATATAGTATATTATATAATATATATATAATATATAAGATATATATATATTATATATATAGTATATATATATCATATATAATATATTATAATATATATTATTAGTAATATTAATATATATATTATAGTTTCACGTTTCGGTTTATCATTGTCTCACAAGTGGGTCTTGACCAGTATTCATTCGCATCTGGCTATGGCTGGAAATTTTTGCTAAGTCTAAATTCAAATGGGAATTTGTGTTTCTATCTTTCCATAGCTGCTTATTCAATAGTTTTGCTCTTGCTAGAGAAATACTTCCTACTGTTTAAGATTTCATTGTACGGTAGTTGTTCTTCTGATTTAGGGAAAATATACATAGCTTAAATTGCTTAACATTTACCTTAATATAAAGAAAATACCACTACTACTTTGTAGGTTAAAATAAGATTGCATTTAAATACACAGAACCAGCAATTTTAATTGAAATATCATTTCACACAGTAATTACTTAAAAATCACTCAGTTGTTTCCAGAACTTTCGCTGGTCTTTTAGCATCACGAAACCACTTACAGTTTTCTAGTTTACAGTATTACTAGTTTGTTGGTTGCAACCCATCTGGTTAGTCATTCTCTTGCTACCATTAAACTTGCGGTATGAATTGTTCTTTACAGTCTAGAATATTCTAGGGTAACTATTAAATAGAAAAGCATAATTAACTTACTGTGGAATTCACAAAACCCTACTGATACCATTGTTTCCAAGTCAATATCAGTGAGAGAGCCTGCTCCCTCTATGTCATTCATCAATGTCTAAGTAATTTCAATAGTACTGTTTGGTCAATTTAGTGTGTCCTAAATTGCTATATAAATTGTCAATCTGGGAGTTGTAAACTGTTGAAGCGAAGTGCACTATATATGCAAGATAACCGATTTCTTACTTCTTTGTCATTTTTTATTTTTGGTTTGTTTTTGGGTTTATCTTCTTGTTGAATCCCTAATGTGAGATGGCAATTCTAAAAATCAAGTATGGATATAAGTATTCAAGGTAATGGTGACCTTTAAAATAATTTCCAATCTTCAAAGTTTTCAAAAAGGTTTCAAAATTGCAATGATGAAAACAATTACTAAGAGAAAATAAAAATGTACCTAAATTCTAATTAAACCAAACAGTGAACTAGTGACTATGAAACCCAGTATCCTTGTTGTTGCATAAAAAGAAAACTGAACTCAAAGCAATTCAAAAACTGTAAGCAAATTAAACTAAATCATATCACATCAACTCATATTCTGACCCCTCACCATTCGACTCGCTTTGGCTATAGGAGGTAATCATAAACAAATTGAGTAATCTGATATCTAAATTGCATAAAATGGAACTAAGATCAAACTACACATTCATACTTCAATCCCTCACCATTCGACTCGCTCTAGCTATAGGAGGTAACTGAAAATGACATGAGTAATCTAATCACTAACTTGCAAAAACAAATACACTACTATCAAACTATACACCCATACTTCAATCCCTCACCATTCGACTCGCTCTGGATACAGGAGGTAACTGAAAATGACATGAATAATCTAATATCTATCTTGTAGAAAAGTAAATGAACAAAGCAAAATTGAAAGAAATAAACAATGCTGGAATTAGAACTAAGAAAATAAATCAGCAGAAGGACAAGATAATTCCATCATGTCATTAGTCATCAAAAAGCTATGTGCACTTTCCCAAGCTATCTATTGGAACCTAAAATGAAAACATTGATCAGTTGACAATCATTAGAAAAAGAAACTATGGACAACAATCAACATGAATACTATAAGCAGTGTAATACATACAAGCAACCGATTATGGCATCAAGAACAGAACTGAAGAAAGCATGAAACTGTACAATAACTACATAACCTTGGTGTATAGGGGTTCTCTGCAACCTCGGCCAATCAGAAATCAATCACGGATTTGAACTTAAAAGCAGTGTCTTCTCATATATTGAAATACAGTCATAACATAAGGTAAGTCACAGCACAGTGGCTCATAAAACAGTCAAGATTACATACCAAAAACTAGTTTATACGCATACGAGGATGCTTTATTTATAATAGGAAATGACATAAGTAATTCCTAAGATCTGCGCTAGTAAACAGACACGTAAATGACCATGTCTAGAAATCTAGCAGTATGGTAGCCGTGGAAATTAAATCCAAGGAGGGTGGCTGTTAGATTTGCTTCACGGAGCAGTCAACAGGTGTTGGCATGCCTTCTAGGATTTGGGAACTTGCCACGCAATTCTCCTCGTGATGAAAAACAGAGTCCTGCCACCGCAAAACTCTTAGTGTTGACCACCGCTTGACTGGCTTTGACCACGGTCTTCTGTGAGTGATTCGGCTGAACCAAGGGACACGTTCCATGTCCACATCATTTTCATCTTTCCCATGTGGCCGGATTCTCCAGTAGACACCTGTAACATAGACTTCAACAAAAAGGCTGCGGAAACTGATTCTGGCTGCGGAAAGTGACAAGATTCTGCAGTTGACTGAGCAAAAATCTAAATCAAACAGCAGTCACAAGACATAGTTAGGAAACCATTTTATATGCTCTTTTTAAACTAATATGCAATGATTTGATAGCTTGGAGGTTCAGGTAACTGGAAAAAAAGGCTAAAAAGGTGTATAGGGAATATGCAAGTTTGGGACTCAACATACCCCCACTGTGAAGGTGTTGCATGTCCTCATGCAACCAAAATTTTAGTCATCCCCCTTTAATATATGTATTGTGAAGCCTCTGCTAGTACATCTAGTCCTCTTTTCTTCTTTCTGGGTGCTACCACCATCCTGGGTTTCCCTATCAAACATCTGAATTTGAGATTGATTAATTCCCTGCTCAACTTTCTGCACTTTTTCTTTAATTTCTTGTTCTTTTTCTGCCACAGTCCCAAATGTAGCATAGTATTATCATGAATGATTTTGTCCACTTTTCTTTGCTCCTTTAATGCTTCATTTTCTTGTTTAATATGCCTGTTTAAAACCTCCAGTTCAAACACTTCTTGTTTCAAGGATTGGACTTGTGCATCTTGTGTTATGTGAGGCAAAGTGGATGATGTGCTTGGGCCTGCAGCTATCTTCTCTAAGGACTCAAGTTAATCATACACCTCTTGCTGTCTTGGATCAATTTCAAGTGTTTTCCTTGGGTTGGCTTCAAAGTCTTGTTGAGGAGGAGGACTGTCTTCTAATTCTGGCCGAGAAGGACTTACATCAACATCTGGAGGACTGGTTCCAATATTTGGCAGAGGATGAGGTGGACTACAGCCACCTGGAGGTTTCTCGAGTGTTTCCCCACCCAAGTTAATGAAGAGGGGTCCTTTTACTTGTGTTTTCCTCCACTTTCCTCTAAGCCTCCCGCTTCTTCTTAGGTACTGTGGGCTAGTACTCTCTTCTTCCATGCTTTGTTTTCCTTTTTCTTTCTTCTTCGCTATGGTAGCTTGCTTTCGAAGATGCACTAGTCTCTCAGATAACACTTGATAGTCTTCCTCTACAGATGGCTTTGGTGATTGGTAGACATCTTGTATGTTCCTTTTTCCCTTCAATTTTTTCTGTTTTCTGTCCTTAGTTCTTTCCTCCTCCTCTTTTTGACCAACTTCTTTAGTTTTGCCAATAGGAGAATCTTGGATTATGGCACTTTTTCCTTTTCTCCTACTCCTTCTTGATGCCTTTGGTGTACTGCTTTCAGGTGTCTCAGATGGCTCTTGAAAGTAGTTTCTTACTAGAAACCATTCCCAAGTATCTTTATTTTTCTTCAATTGATCTTCAATTAGAATCCTCACGAGTCCATGATGATATAAATGAGGTTCTATGTCCCCTATGTTCTTTTGGACTATGGTGCTCATCTTTTTCAAACTCAACAATAAGAAATAGGGCAGATTAAGAGTTTGGTTCTCTAAGAAGTTCATCAATAGCCTAGTATGATACATGTACATTGCCCCAAATCGGCCTTCACAAGTGATAAATTTTTGAATGATTAACAGTAAGCTGGCCCATTCTTCTTTTAATGCATGAATAGGAATTCCTTTTGTGAATACAGTAACGTCCATACATAGGTTATGTAATATAATTCTCCATGCCTGCTCGTCCAAAATTTTTTTTTTAAACCAATGCTCACCTTCCTGGGGCAAGTCTATAGCAGCCGCGATTGAGGCTTCAGTGACTGTGAACTTAAGGTCTCCAATCTCCACCACCTTATCGTTGAAAGACCTTGCAAAGGCTTTTGTTACTTCCTTATTGTGTCCCTTAAATTTCTGTATGAAGCAGAGCCATTTAGCCTTCTTCAGCAAATATTTTACTTGAGGGTATCCTTCTAAGAACTTAGGCCCTTCCGGCTCTGCCCTCAGTAACCCTCCCATCCTTTCCTCTGTTTGAAATTCAACTGGAATTCAACTGCGTGTGAGGGTTTAACAGAGGTAAGACGGATATGTTGCAAGGTTTATGGAAGAACAATGGTTGAAAATGGAAGATGGATACAGGTAACGGGAGTGTTCTGGAATTGTAAGCAGAAACAAAGGATGAGCAGCCGAGGTGAGTTCACAAAATGGAGTGGAGATCTATGCGAACAAGGTGTGGCTTTAACAAAATGGTAGGGTAGTGAAGTGGAGTCGGAATTTTTGAACTGAACGGTTGCGTGAGAGATGTTACACGTTGATGAAATGGCTGCGCAAAGTACGGTGGAGAGGAGCCATAATTAAATGGGTCACATCTCATGAGTACAAATGGAGTGTGAAAGTGTAGTCATCTACGAGTTAAACCTGAAAATTAATCATGAGACCGTTTAGGGAATAAATGTATGGTTCATGGAGTAAGGTCGTGGAATGGTAATGGAGCTATTGTGGTAATAATTGCATATAGTGAGCTTTTAAGGTTTAATAACTATGCAAAATTGTGCCTTTGATTGCTATTTGAAAGAAATTTTTGCCCATACCTTGGAAGCCTTGTCATTTGTTGTCCATTAGCCTTTAATCAATTGCTCCTTATTGATGTCTGTAGATGCTCCATGTACATGTCTTCATAGCATATGCTTAGTCATACCTGCATTTTCATGATTATTGCACTAACATCTTGACTGTAAATTTGAAAAACATAGTGGTGGCTGCAGAAACTGCTTCTGGCTGCAGAAACTGATTCCAGCTGCGGAAACTGGAAGAGCAACCACTTGGCTGAATAGAGATAGTTAGATAATAACTATCTAAATGGAAATGGTCATGAAAAAGACTTTTATTGATGAAATGGAATGAAATGGATGAAATGGAGTGAGATGAAGTTGAGTGGATTGAAATGAAAACGAAATGGAGTGGGATGGAAATGAAGTGAAGCGGAAATGGGAAAGAAAGAGATATTTTTTTTTTGGAAAATATAGAGTGTCAGGTGTCCCTGATTTTCACTCTACATTTTCTGTATAAGACTACCAATCAGTGATTGGTTTTCAGGCTTATACAATTTTTATTTTTATTTTTTAACAAAAAAGAACAAAGGTTAGGCTGGTGGGGAAGAAGGATTCTTCTTCACCAGCCTTATTGTAGAATTCTCTTGAAACATTTTGACAAATTACTCTTTTAGCGTGGCTTATGATAAATCTTTAATCTGTGGCCATTCACAATAAGAGGAGTTTGAAATTCATCAATGGTCTTGATTCTTACCGCTCCATTGCTAAAGACTTTGTCGACCTCATATGGCCCAAGCCAATGGGTCTGAAATTTACCTTTGAAGTCTTTAAACTTGGAATCAAATAGTAATGCCCAATCTC
>APFE031180463.1:95567-110777 GCA_000404065.3 Pinus taeda | reverse complement strand
TTTTTATCTTTTTCTAGATCTACATCTCAATATGATCCTCAAGCAGGATCTACTCATCAAATCTCATCAAGGAGGTTAGAAACATCCATATACTCAAATACATATGCAAGAAGTACGAGCAATAAATATAATCATCAGATCTATAAGTTTGACAAGTAAAAAGCATCATAAGTCAAGAAATACTTATCTTCAATGAGAGGTGATCTTCTCCCTCTTGAACTAATCTTCAAGAGCCATTAATGTCCATGGTCCATATAACAATGTTGCCTTAGGGCTTCACCACATCTCCCACTAGTGCTTGAGCATATTTACATAGACCGTGCTAGAGTTTCATACTTCAAATCTCAAGTCTTTGCCATAAACCATAGTTTTCTCTCCAACCCTAATCCATCAAACCCTGATAATCAATATGCCTAGGGTTTTCTTCAAATCCTAGAATTCTTTTAGGTCTCCACCATCCTCTTCATGCTTCCATAAAAGGTGGCATCATCAAGGTGATAATCATGACTTTTCTTCAGCCCAACTCTGATCTCATGTTAAATTTTCTTAGGGCAACATTGTTCATTGCTATGATAGTTGCATTTCATCATTAATACATTAAGTTCACCTCATATCATCATTGAATTATTCATATATACACCATTATCCATCATCATATGCAATTACATACAAAGAAACAACATCAAAAACATAATCAATGCAGTGGAACATAAAAGGAACAAGAGAAGAAAGCATGCATGCACACATATAGAGACACCAGGATTGGTCCAAGACCAGGGAAAAACCCACTATGAGGAAAACCCTTTCAAATCTTCTTCTTAGATCATCATCAAATGATGCAGCAAGAGAGAGTACAATGATCCATAAATTTGTCTATGCAGCAAAAAAATAATGATATCCATGAAACATATCTAATCATGCTAGGAATCAAAACCCTCATACTAATGACTCTAATGTCACTGTGCCGAACATTGTTGTCACTGTGTATGAGCCCAATACATATGTTTACAACAGAAACTAACAAATTAGATCCACAGATCTGTACATCTGTATAACAGTAGAGAGAAACCCTGATCTACCAGATCATTGAAGTCAACTGAAGCCAAGATGTCAAACCCTAGATCTGAACCTTGTTCGCTCTCATCAAAACTATCTGTGTGCGACCGAAACTTCTTGGTTGCTCTCTTGGTCACTATATGCAAGTGGCTGTGAATGAAAGGTCAATCTCAAGAAGTCTTTATGTGTGTGACTGTGGCACAATGCAACTAAAACCTAAAGTCACTCCCTAATTGTTGTTGTGCAAGCGATTGAGATGCCCTGGTCGCTTTCAGGACCACTCTGTGCGAGTGATTGAGGACCAATACCTCTAGATCTATCTCTGAAGCCATAGTCACTCCCATAAATGTCTGTGCCAACGTCCAATAGTATATAGTCACTCTCACTATAGATAGATGTTCAGTTTTCTTAAAACCATAAACCAAACAAAGTGTGTGTGTGTTAGTTAGGTCAACGATTAGGAATGATTGGATTGATTATATTGATGGCACACATCTTAACAGAATGGGGTTATATGCCAGTGACTGAGATTCAGAAGACCCTAACCCAGAGCGAACCTTTCTCCTATGATTTCAGACCCTTGAGAGAAATCCTTCTGTCGAACCTGTGTCAACAAAGAAAAAAGAGAAGAGAAGATATGTCCAAATGATCTTGAGGTATCTTATATTTAGAGGTTTCCATAGGGTTCACTTGGGCTTAAGACTGAGCGAAGCAGTTACTCATGTGGTTAGAGCCGACCCATTCCATGAAACATGTATGAATAAAATTATTCATAAATCAACTTCCTCTTAACCAAATTGGGCAATTGTTAGGTCGATTTTGGTCCTCTTGAAAAGAGGAATCTAATGAAATCATTATCTTGATAATTTGAGCTGTCCAAGGTGGAATTTGACCGCAGTTTAAAAAATTTAACAAAACATAATCATAATTTCTTCTAAACAAGACATTATTGACAAGTTGATAATGATTAACTTTTTTTTTTGTAAATCAAGATTCTATTCATTCTTCCAAAAAAGAGTACACCAATAGTAGACCGCAAGTAGTCTCACCCCGACCAAGTTTTTCGATTACGACTGTCATGTTATTGTTGGAAATAATACTGAGAGGGGGGGTGAATCAGTATTATCAGGTCAATTATTTTTCATTTCACAATCAGATTTGTATACGCTATTTCAACTAGTAAAATTCGTGTATGTACGCAACTACAGTTAAGGAAACTAGCGTATAACCAACAGACTTGTAAATTAAATTATTCTTCAGATATTAATCATTAATCTGTGCATCAAACCATATAGACAGTAACCAGGAACAACAAAACAGAACAAGTAGTCACACATAGGAACACAAGATATAAGGTGGAAACCCAATGTGGGTGAAAACCACCTGCTGTAATTTGTCTTTATCTTTTTAATTAGCAACTTATTTTTACAATGTATCTGTACTGGTGTAGTCTTATACCAGTACGTAGGCTATTACCTGCAGAAGGCTACAACCTTCTCTCTTTCTCCAGCTTCTCCTGGAAGGGAGCTACAACCCCCTTAGCTCTTGTACTAGCTGAGGTACTAGTACGTAGGTGCTGGCCTACAGAAGGCTACAACCTTCTCTTTTCTTCCAGAGATCACGTTTCATAAATTTTCAGATTGGATCCATGAATAATATCAATCAAACATCAAGTATATCTGCATCAACCAATCTTGTTTGTACAAAACACTATTGAATCAACCAATCACTTCTCAGAATGTTGTAACCAGAAATCAGTAACAATAACCAGACACCAATTATGCACCCAGAACACTGTAGCAATAATCAGAAGTAGCTAAAACAGATTTTATGAGACGTACACTACTTCAATATGTAGAAAACTGCATATATACGCAACTGTATTAAGGCCAACCAACATATACAATGTCTTCACTTGCTGAACCTGTGTGTATACGCGCCTCTGATGTGCCGAACCTGCGTACAGATCTATAAAAGATAATTTACCCATTTTTACTTAATCAGACATAAGTTATACCCAGTTTATCAGATTTATAGATCTAATCATGCGCCAATTATAATAGATCAAAAATCACATAATGATACTACTATTCAAGCCTTAAGATCTCAACCCATCAATAGAACTTATCCATCTTTTAGTGCTCAGGTTCCTCCTTGGTTCAGATCCAGTAATGCACCATAACCCAATTCTAGATCTTGCTCTTCATAAGATATTCAATACTTCCGTTTCTACCTTTGCCCAATGATCTCCTTCCCCTTTTATAGTCTTAGGCCTTACTTAATACCATGGTCCAAAACCATTTAGAACCAATACTAGGGACCCAATACTTGGGTTCAACACTTTGGATGCAATACCAAGGTCCAAAACCATAGGTCCAAATATAACGGACTAAATACCATGGACCAAAAAGAAGTTTTCCCACATGTACGTGCTTTTCTTTGCATGAAAGTGCATGCATACGTATACGTTCCTTTTGATCACCTAAACTGCGTGTACACGCGACTTGGTTAAGAGGAACCTACGTATATCTCTTTTTCTTTCATTCTGAGAGCCTGAACTGAGATCTTCCATCTGAGTGAGTTGCCATCAAGGATAACACCTATGTCATAGTGCCAAACTTGTGTCATAATGCCAACAATCTCCCCCTTTGGGCTTGATGGCAGCCCTAAGTCACTCAAAGTCATTCTCTCCCTTTGACATCAAGGGCAAAGGGTTATGCTCCCCCTGAGTACATGCTGAATTCTTTGCTCTACTGTGCTGTCCAAGCTCCCCCTGACTGTAGGCAAGTTCTGCAAGAAGATGTTCTACAAGAAGAAACATGACTTTATACATCGTAATGACGTTCCTATCACCAAAGACTCATACATACATCCATCTCCCAACCAAGTGGGAATATACCAATATTGACTCATCCACCCAACGAAGTGGGGATACACCAAGAATTTATGCATGATAGAACAAGAATATTACATCATCCATCCTAGGCATAGTGGGGAAACCAAGATAGGCCGTTACATGACCTTGATAAGAAAAGAAATAGAGACGAAATATCTACGTCAAGACTATGATAGTTATCAAAAACTATCATCAGTAGCATCTGTCAATCATCATTCAGACCGGAAACCATGTTCTCCCTTTGCACCTGTTCCACCTAAAATCAAAACAACTGTGAAATTGAACCAAGATCTTTTAAGATAACGCAAACAATGCATTACTAGAAGAATATATGCTCCCCTTGAACCTGTGCCAGATGGTCTCTGTCAGACCCATACCAGAATTTTTTCATCCTGAGCCTGGCCCACTGTTTGTCTTCAATCCAACATATACACGATTGAATCCACAGAAACCAGTGTATGTATGCGGATTCTCCTCATGAAACTCGGGTACAACCATTAATTTCTGAAATAGACAAGTTTCAACAGCAAGATGATGCATCAACTACTCCCAGCTTTTGTTTGAGATATTCAAATGTCTCCCTGGGTAGTGGTTTGGTGAGTATATCAACAACTTGTTCCTTGGAGGGAACATACTCCAATTTGACCTTTTGTTCAAGCACTTGTTCTCAAAGAAAATGATATTTGATAGGTATGTGCTTGGTCTTCGAATGCATGACTGGATTATTTGAAATACTGATTGCACTTGTATTATCACAAAAAATGGAGATAGGTGGACTACAAGTGATTTGAATGTCTTGCAACGTTTGCATCATCCAAAGGAGTTGTGTGCAATAAGATGCAATAGCCACATATTCTGCTTCAGCTGTAGATAATGCAATTGAACTTTGTTTCTTGCCAAACCAAGATACTAATCTAGAACCCATGAAGAATGCACCACCACTAGTGCTTTTCCTGTCATCCACACTTCTTGCCTAGTCTACATCAGTATATGCATGAAGTGTGAGATCTGTACCTCTAGGAAACCATAAGCCATAGTTTTGAGTTCCTTGAAGATACTTAAAAATTCTCTTAACTGCTTGAAGATGAGTTTCCTTTGGGTTTGCTTGAAACCTTCCAACTATTCCCACTGCATGCATAATGTTTGGTCGGGTACCCGTTAGATAGAGCAGACTACCAATCATGGATCTGTGGTTGGTTGATGTACTACTACTGATTGATCATTTGCGCTGAGGTTGCATCCTGTTACCATAGGGGTACATACTGGTTTCAAATCTTCCATGCCATATTTCTTCAAGATCTATTTAAGATACTTGGTTTATGATAAAAAAATACCATCTTTATTTTGTTGGACTTGTAAACCAAGAAAATATGTTAGCTCACCAAGCAGAGACATTTCAAATTCTTTTTGCATCACCAAGGCAAAGTTTTGACTCATGTCTTCTTCATTGCTTCCAAAGATGATATCATCAACATACACAACAAGTATTAGCAACTTATCATTGTCAATTTTTATATATAGATTGTTATCTGTTGATCCTTTTGTAAAACCTTGTTGATGAAGGTACTTATCCAAACGATAATACCAAGCCCTTGGAGCCTGTTTAAGGCCATACAGAGCATTTTTGAGTTTGCATACAAGTTTTGGATCATTTCCAAGGATAAATCCATCTGGTTGCTCAATATTCACTTCTTCATCCAAGTCTCCATTCAGAAAGGCAGATTTCACGTCCATTTGAAATACTTTGAACTTCTAAAAGCTAGAAAGAGCAAGGAACATTCTTATGGCCTAAAGTCTAGCAACTAGTGAAAAAGTTTCTTAAAATTCTTTACCTTCTTGTTGCGCATACCCTTTACAAACAAGTCTGGCCTTGTTTCTAATAACATCTCCATTTTCATTCAGCTTCTTTTTGAATATCCATTTTGTCCCTATGACATTCTTATCGTTTGGTCTAGGAACCAACTCCCAAGTGTTATTCTTTTCAATCTGCTCTAGTTCTTCATTCATGGCCTTGACCCAGCATTCATCTTTGCATGATTCACTTACATTTTGTGGTTCAGTGGAGGAGAGCAATGCTAGATAGCTTGAAGCTTCTGAAATAGTTCTTCTTGTTTGTACACCTACCTCTTTCTGCCCTAAAATTTGAGTTTCTGGATGATTCTTCTGAACGTACTTGGATGGAGGCTTTTCTTCTAACCTTATCTGTTCTTCTGGTGCCTCATGAGTTTCTTCTTCATCATAAGTCTAATTTGATGTTGAAGGATAGTCCTCATCATCTTCGAAATCTTCGGATTTTACCTGCCTAGGAATGTTTCGTTCTTCATCAATCACTACATCAATACTTTCAACAAATTTTCTTCATCAACCACTACATCAATACTTTCAACAATTTTTCTTCATCAACCACTACATCAATACTTTCAATAGTTTTTCCAAGTCTTTTATTGTAACACTTATATGCTTTGTTGTGGGGAGAGTAACCAAGGAGAATGCCTTCATCTACTCTAGGTTCAAACTTGCTAAGGTTTTCATCAGTCCTTTGATGTAGCATTTGCTTCCAAAAATTTTGAAGTATTTTACTATGGGAGTCTTACCATACCAAAGTTCATGAGGAGTTTGAGTGCTGTTTACCCGAACGTTTCTCTTGTTGAGAATAGTAACTGCAGCAAATGCAGCTTCACCCTAGAAGGTTGCGGGAGTTCCAAACTCATCAAGCATAGAACGAGCCATTTGTTTAACCATTCTGTTCATCTTTTCCACTACTCCATTTTGCTGAGGAGTCCTTGCAGTAGAGAATTCCCTTCTTATTCCATGTTCTTCACAAAAATTGAAAAATTCATCCAATGTAAATTCCCCTCCTCGATCAAATCTGAGGCATTTGATTCTGCGATCTGATTCGTTTTCAAGCAAGGATTTCAATGCTTTGAAATTTTCAAAAGCTTCGTCTTTATGCTTCAGAAAATCCAACACATCCTAGAAAAATCATCAATGAACAATATAAAATATTCTTCTCCTCGAGGTAACCTTTTCCTAGATGGACCACATACATCAGTATGGACAAGTTCAAGTGGCATGCTAGCTGATCCTTCCTTCTCAGGGAAATTAGTTTTGGTTTGCTTACCAAACTAACATGATTTGCATATTGTATTGTCTGGAATTCTTATGTCAAGGAGATCACGAACAACTTGGTATTTGCATGCTTTCCTTATCTGAGAGAAGCTTAGATGCCCCAATCTTCTGTGCCATAGCCAGTGTTCATCATTCTTGCTTAGATAGCATTGTTGTTGTCCTCCCTTGAGTATGTATAAATTATTTGGAGTTCTTATGCGTTTGATCACTGTTTCTCCTGTATCAAGCTCACGAACAATGCATCCATTTGATCGAAATATTACTTCATTTCCCTGATCACAGATTCGACTGACACTCAATAGATTATGCTTTAAGCCATCAACATACATAACATTTCCAGCTTTGACCTTTTCTTTCAAAAGAACAGAACCTTTACCTTTTATGACTGCAGGGGTGTCATTTCCAAATGAGACTTTCCTTTCCTTTTCTAAGGCACTATATGACTAAAGTTTTTCTTTATCACCTGTCATATGTTTTGAGCATCCACTGTCGATGTACCACTGATTTTCCTATCCTTCCGCATATAAGGCTATCCCACATTTTTCTAGTTGCGGTTCTTTCTTTCTCCATGTTTTTGGACTCAATGAAGCTTGCTCCTTCTGAGTTGTTTTCCGAAACCTACTCCTACATTTAGAATCTTCATGACCGAAGTTGTTACAAATAGAAAATTCTATTTCATTTTCAAGAGAATATAAGTTATTGTAGGTCCTTTTCATGAACCCAGCCATACTTCTTTGTTTTTGAGCTTCTCTAGTCATGATGGTCTTGTAGGCAACACATTGAGCAATTTTGTGTCTAAAGTTATGACACGAGAAACATTGGCCATTAAAGAAATTCCTATGATTATCAAACCTACCAACCAAATGATTGTAGTTTCTATCGACATCCATTCTTGAGGCAAATTGGGAATGATTTACTTGTGGTTGATTGTAGCTTCTGTTCATCCTTGAAGTAGATTGCCCTCGATTTACTTGGTGATCTCTGTTCATTCTTGAAGTAAATTGTCCTTGATTTACCTGGTGATCTGCATTATGCTTTTGTTTTCGATTGTCAACCTGTTCACTTCTCCTTGCTGCATCAAGATAACTTTTGGAGGTGGATGGCTTCTGTGCTTGAGACACTTCTTTAGTATATCCAACACTTGTCTTGATTAGAGGAGAACGATGTACTTTGATAATCTCATCTAAAGTTTCCGATCCTTTAGCAAATCTAAGATTAAGAGCTTTTGATTTGTCAATATCTTTTCTAAGTCCCACAATTTCACATTCTAACTTTTCATTGTGTTTTTCTCTTTCAGCAAGTTGAAATGTCAAAGTATCTATAATCATATTCTTTTCCTCTAAACAAATTTTAAGTTTATAAATTTATTCATACAGACCTTCTTCATCTATAGCATCCAAGAAATCATCATCTTCAAAGGCCATCAAAAGTCTATAATCATTACATTGTTCATCTTCATCACTATTTGAAAATCCATCACTGTCTTCATGTGCATAATAGCTCTTCTTACTTACATTCTGTTTTCTGTTCCATCTAAATGGTTCCTTACCTTTTTCAAGTTATCTTTATGAGGACACTTGGCAGCATAGTTACTGACTCTTCCACAAGCAAAGCATTTGAAAGGTAGCTTACCTCTGAATCTTCCAGTTCTCCGTTGAAGGTTCTTGACAAAGTTTGATTCTTCCTCTCCTTCTGACGTAATATGTCCCGACTCATTGTAATCTCCTTTTCCTGAGGCTTTGAATGTGGCTTCTCTCCTGTTTGATGGTCCCCTTTTCTCATTTCGTAAGCAATTAGGATTCCGTGCAGCTGTGACATGGTAATGCTCTGTAGATTCTGCTTTTCTTCTATGGAAGAAACTTTTGAATCAAACTTAGAAGACAAAGATCTTAGAACCTTTTCAACCAAAGTAACTTCTTTTATTTCTTCACCCAAGTTTTTCATACAATTAACAATCTCATCTATACGTAAGAAATAGTTAGCCACACTTTCATCATTGTGCATTCTGAGATTTTCATACTGAATTATGAGAGTTTGTAGTTTTGCCCGTTTTACCTGATCATATCCTTCATAGCTCATAACGATTTTGTCCCATATTTCTTTTGCGGTTTTGAGCTGCATAACCTTGGCGAATTCTGATTGAGATAGACTCCCTAATAGAATGTTGACAACCTTTGCATTTGTTTCATACTGCTTCTTACCAGCCATATCTATAGGAGTTGCTGATGGAAATGTGTATCTTGTTTCCACAATATCCCAAACATCTGTACCAAGAGATTGAAGATAGACTATGATTCTTACCTTCTAATAGACGAAGTTTCTCCCATCAAAAATTGGTGGTCGGATCGATGCCTCTTTTTCGTAGTTGCTCATGATGATAGATCTTCCTTCAAGCGATTAAGCTTCTTCTGAAGGACCTGATCTGATACCAATTGTTGGAAATAATACTGGGGGGGGTGAATCAGGTTTATCAGGTCAATTATTTTTCATTTCACAATCAGATTTGTATATGCTACTTCAGCTAGTAAAATTCGCGTATGTATGCAATTGTAGTTAAGGAAACTAGCGTATAATCAGTAGACTTGTAAATTAAATTATCCTTCAGATATTAATCATTAATCTGTGCATCAAACCATATAGAAAGTAACCAGGAACAATAAAACAAAACAAGTAGTCACACATAGGAACACAAGATATAAGGTGGAAACCCAATGTGGGTGAAAACCACCTGCTGCAATTCGTCTCTATCTTTTTAATTAGAAACTTCTTTTTACAATGTATTTGTACTGGTGCAGTCTTATACCAGTATGCAGGCTGCTACCTGCAGAAGGCTACAACCTTATCTCGTTCTACAGCTTCTCCTGGAAGGGAGCTACAACCCCCTTAGCTCTTGTACTCGCTGAGGTACTAGTACGTAGGTGCTGACCTACAGAAGGCTACAACCTTCTCTTTTCTTCCAGGGACCACGTTTCATAAATTTTTAGACTGGATCCATGAATAATATCAATCAAACATCAATTATAGCTGCATCAACCAATCTCGTTTGTACAAACCACTATTGAATAAACCAATCAATTATCAGAATGTTGTAACCAGAAATCAATAACAATAACTAGACACCAATTCTGAACCCAGAACACTGTAGCAATAATTAGAAGTAGCTAAAATAGGTTTTATGAGACGTACACTACTTCAATATGCAGAAACCTGCATATATACGCAGCTGTATTAAGGCAAACCAGTGTATACACTATCTTCACTTGCTGAACCCGCGTGTATATGCGCATGTGATGTGCCGAACCTGCGTACATATCTATAAAAGATAATTTACCCTTTTTACTTAATCAGACATCAGTTATACCTAGTTTATCAGATTTATAGATCTAATCATGCGCCATTTATAACAGATCAAAAATCACACAATGATACTACTATTCAAACCTTAAGATCTCGACCCATCAATAGAACTTATCCATCTTTTAGTGCTCAGGTTCCTCCTTGGTTCAGATCCAGTAATGCACCATAACCCAATTCTAGATCTTACTCTTCATAAGATATTCAATAATTTTGTTCCTGCCTTTTCCCAATGATCTCCTTCCCCTTTTATAGTCTTAGGCCTTACTCAATACCATGGTCCAAAACCATTTAGAACCAATACTAGGGACCCAATACCTAGGTTCAACACTTTGGATGCAATACCAAGGTCCAAAACCATAGGTCCAAATGTAACGGACTAAATACCATGGACCAAAAATAAGTTTTCCCACATGTACATGCTTTTCTTTGCATGAAAGTGCATGCATACGTATACGCTCCTTTTGATCGCCTAACCCGCGTGTACACGCGACTTGGTTAAGAGGAACCTACGTATATCTCTTTTTCTTTCATTCTGAGAGCCTGAACTAAGATCTTCCATCTGAGTGAGTTGCCATCAAGGACAACACCTATGTCATAGTGCCAAACCTGTGTCATAATGCCAACACTTATAACAAAGAAACAAAGAAACATCAAGAGACATAGTCCACAACTTGAGAGGCTAGAAGTGCTACTAAACAAACAAAACAAGTAAAACACATGTAACCATGCTAGTCATTAGAGGTAGTGGAGGCTAGGTTTTTCAGAGCTATTCCTGGAGGAGGAGGAGAATTGAAGGAGCATTGAATGTTCTCTTTGAAATGGGCCATCCAGGCCTCCAAATTTTCTACTTTCTCAGATAACATGTTCTGGCCACGTCAGACCACCACTACGCACTCTCGGACATGACACTAAAAATAGTGCATTTGATTCAAAGTAGCCATCAACTCAACATGTTCCTCCTACCTCACTCGCTCTAAGGTTTCTAGGTGTTCAAGAACTGATTGAATAAAATCCTGACAATGCTTAACACAACAGGTCTGCTACTGCCCATGTCCCACATTACGAGCCATCCCCTGTCTCCTCAAACCACTGCGACGAGCCAACCCACCACGCTGCTGACCCTGTAGTGTGCAACACCCGCATCCAGTTATCAAGCCACCCCGACTGCTACCACCACAAACTTTAGAACCCACCCGACCAGAGCGACTTGCCCTGCCACCACCTTGGCCACCAAGGACTGCCTTACTCGAGCGACCACCTCTGTTATCTCCTCGCCTGGAGCTATTGGAATGGGATGCCAATTCCAACGGTGAGAGACTCTCACCACCCATAGAGCTGCCTAAATTAAGCTTAATTTGGGACGAGGAGTGGGCCAAACAGGGAATTGGACACGTGATGATCATCCAAACACCATAGGGATGAACACAAGATGACCAACAACGAGCTTTCCAAACGGTAACTATCACTAAGGAAAAACACACCACCCCCACGAACGTGACCATCACCAGTCAATCTAGAATGAATGTAGAGGACCACAATTTTACCACAACCATGTGCAAGTCACCGTCCTGCTCCCTGAAAAGAACCCATGCAGACCAGACCACCCAAAAACCAATGTATCTACTCCACAAACATTGCCAAGCCCGAAAAGACCTTGAGAAAGGATCGTTAGAGGTTGCGTATCCAATTCCACTATAACACGAAGGAGATAACACCATACCCCATCAGGAACAAGAAAGCACCACCAAAATCAAACAACCAGGTCTTTTCTTGTGCGCAAAAACCTTTAATTGAGAACCAAACAAGAAATTGACAAGAATTCACACCCGTAAGCGGTGAAGGGGATGTTGGTGGCTTAGACGCCACCTCTCGCAAACAGGGTGCCCTCAGAAACAACCACTTCCTTGCTCATAACTCGCATTACCAATTCCATACCAAAACGAAACTCTGAATGTATGATAGCAGACCATGCCACCCTCCATAAATTTCCAATGGATGCCACCTCCTGCGAAATCCAATACAGAATGAAATCTCACACAAGGTTAAATATACGCTCCGTTACACAAAGTGCATGGAGAGGATGGGGAGGTCAGTCCTCGCACCTGTGGTGACGCGTCCCTCATGAATTCCCACACGTTCCTTTGAGAACAATATCCACTTGGTTAATCACTCCCATCATAGGGATACTAATTAAATTTAAGCCTCAAAGCTCCTTTTATTTTGTAATCGAGTTCTAGTAGAGCATAACCATTTTCCAAATCAAAAATTAAGTCATCATATTGAGATTCAGTGTCAACAGAACATACCTTTTAAGTTTGAACGTTATTAACTGAATCTTCATCAGATGAGGTGTCAAAAGCTCTAGTTATTAATCTGCAAAAACCTTGATTTCTTACTATTTTAGCTAGCTTTATCTCTAGGTCGTATTCTTGTAGGGAAGTAACCCAATTAGCCCTCTTTTCCCCTAATTCTTTCTAGATAACAAATTGTTTTACCACAAGGAAAGGTACAATTACTTTCATATTTTCTTTTAAGAGGAAAGGTCTAAAATGCTTTATTAACTTAAAATCTGCAAATATTTTTTTTTCAACTTCTGAATAGTTTAGTTCATCTCGCAGATTGGAAATAGAGAAGGAAATGGGAGCTTCAACTTGTTGTTCATTGGGTTGGGTCAACACCGCTACATAGGAATATTCAGAAGAAAAAGTGTATAAAACAAATTCTTTAGAAAAATCGGGTGTTGATAATGAAGGATCATCTATGATGGCTTGCTTTATCGATTCAAAAGTATTCCTTTTGGTTTGTCTCCATTTGTAGGCTACTTTCGTTTTTATCATGGTTTGTAAGGGCAAGACAATTTGTGAAAAATTCAATACAAATCATTTGACAAAATTTATCTAGCTAAGAAAATATTGCATGGACTTTTTGTTGTGAGGCAAGGGGATTTCCGATATTTCCTTAATTCTTTCAGGGTCTGCACAATTTTCTTCCTTGAAAATAATAAATCCTAGAAGCTTACCTTCACTAAGAGAAAATAATGGCTTCATAGGGTTCAAGAAGGTTCCAAATTTTCTGCACCTTTCAAAGATTTTTTTTAAGTCGTGAAGATGATTACTCTTATTTTTTGAATAAATTGTAATGTCATCTAAGTATACAACAACCGATTTATTGATCAAACCTTTGAAGGAAATATCCATGACTCTCTGGAATGTAGTTCCAACATTAATCAATCCAAAAGGCATCTTTTGATAAGCATACATTCCCCTTTGGTTTTGAATGTGGTTTTCAGTCTATCTTTAGGATGGACAAGGATATGATTATAAGACGAAAAACCATCTAAGAAAGACATTAGTTTAGAACCTACAAAAAATTGAAAAATTTGTTCCATCAAAGGCAAAGGAAATTTATCTTTTTCACATGCTTTATTTAAATTCCTAAAATCTATGCAAATTCGAACATCTCCATTCTTTTTCCTAATTGGCACAAGATTCAAAACCCACTTCGAATGTTTGACCGGGAAGATGATTTTGGATTTTAGTAGCTTATTTAACTCAGTCTTAATTTGAGCTTCTAGATTTGGGTGAATTGGTTTTACATATGGCATCATAGGCATGGTGTGTTGAATGATAGATGTGGCATAGGTTTTAAGATCATCATAACTCCAAGTAAATAGATCCTTGTATCTTTTCAACAGATGTATGAAAGAAGATCTTTCATCTGGTGTAATTCTAAGGCATAAATTGATGTTTCGAGGTTTATGATAAGACCCTAGGTTAACCAATTTGAATCTTAAAGTATAGCTTGGAAGTTTGCAATTGGTAACCTTTTTGAATCTATCTTTCAAATCATATAAGTCTTCGAATTTCACTATGGGCTTAGGCAAATAATTCTCTTCAGAAGACTTGTTTAGCTTCCTATCATGTTCATATTCATCAATGGTTTGATCATAGCAAAACGCTTTGGAAGATAAAAAAATAAGGATGTCATTATCATCATTAAATGCACGTCAATTGGTTATGTTATCTCGAACGGAGGGACGAAAAATTAACTCAATTGAAAATCTATCAGGACTAAAATCTTCAGGTGGAATGAGCTTTGAAATACCAGCACTAACATTATGTAACCATGGGATCAGAGCTATATTGAATGTAGTGGAATGAGAAGTTAGATCTTGGATCAAAGATTGATAATGTTTGAGGTGATTAGAAACACAATGGATGATGTTTCTAACTTGCTTTATGACCATCTCTAAATCACCAAAAACTTAAAGATAC
Organism: Pinus taeda; assembly: GCA_000404065.3. NCBI lineage: Eukaryota > Viridiplantae > Streptophyta > Pinopsida > Pinales > Pinaceae > Pinus > Pinus taeda. Next base: position 96,065 of record APFE031180463.1, on the reverse strand, counting down.
TTGACATCAAGACTAATGGCCTTCTGCAAGCCTTGTACCAACACTTCATATTCAACAATATTGTCAGTACAATCAAATTCCAACTTGCATGCAAGCATAGTATTTTCTCCATCAACGTTTACTAGGATGCAATTAGCTCCTGTGCCATCATTAGGTTTTGACTCATCGAAGTAAAGAGTCCAAAACAAATTGTCACACTTATTTACAATATTTTCTATAGTATTGATACAACATCGTTACCGATCAAACGGAACTATTACCTCAAAACGGGTACTCAAGCCCAAAAATCCCAAAAAAACATGAAAAAACACCTTGAAATCGAAAAGTGTTGATGCCAGAATAAAGTTTTTTTTTTTTGTTCAGAGTAAATTTTCAATATTTTTTAAAAATAACAGTAAAAAAAATAAAAGCCATTTTGTTGAATTGAGGCTTCTGTGATCCATAATAGTTAAAGTAGAACTTCGGCGTAAATCATATAAAGAGAGACATTTGTCGATG
>APFE031180463.1:81801-92218 GCA_000404065.3 Pinus taeda | reverse complement strand
TTACTAACATGTTTTTATTATTTTTATTTTGTCATGCTTTATGTTTTATTTTTATGTTTTATGTTTTATTTTTACGTATAGGATTTTTGTTTTTATTCTTTTATTTTTTGTTTTTTTATTATATTTGATTTTTTTGTCATGTTTTTATTATTATTTTTTGTCATGTTTTTTGTCATGTTTTATTACTAACACGAAAACCATCAACATTTAAAAAAAATTATCCACACTCAATTGATTAGAAAATTTGAAGTGTAAAAACTAAGCCCTCTAAACAAAAAGGGTTGATGCTCATCAACACTTTTCAAAATTAAGATGAAAATGATTAAGAAAAAAAATGTTTACATTTGATACATGAAAAAATTTAAAGTTTAAAAAATAAGCCCTCTAAAAAATTGTGTTGATGCTGCATCAACACTTTTCAAAATCAGCATGAAAATCACTAACATTGAAAAAAATATTCATACTTGATACATAAGAAAATTTAAAGTGCCAAAAATATGCTAAAAAAAAGTGTATTCTGGCATCACCACTTTTCGGAATTAGGAGATTTTTTGCTACCTCAAAAAACGGGTACCAGTTCACTTTCTCATTTGATCGGTAACTATGTTATACATTTGGATGAATCTGTTTGAGAAATATTCTCTATCTGAGATGAAAGAGAATAAAATGAAAATGGAGAGTTATAAGCTGGGAAATTGCCAAAGAAAGATTCAAGAGAATAATTTCTAAGAATGTTGTTTGTGAACACTATTGATTCATTCTCCTCATCTAAATCAATCACAAAGTACTTCATATGATTTTCCCTATCAACACAAATTTGATTAGGTTTTCTATTGTAGGGGAGACAAAGATGTGACCAATCAGTTGCAAAGTAACCATTGAGTTTCTTAAACTAGCCCCTGCTTAAAATAATGCCATAGAATTCAGGGATGTCAGCGACAAAAATATCAATTATTGACAAAATTTCAGATTTGATGATAGTCTAATCAATACAACATTCATCCCTCCTAAGACTTTGACTTTTGTCTGGTCTAGTTGAACAATCTGAACAACATATTTTTGAGGTGAAATATTCAATTTTAGACAAATTGAATAAGGCATGATATTGGATGATGCACTAGAATCTACTAAACAATTGTGAACATTTTTATTAAAAATTTCAAAAGTCAAGAGAAAAGGAGGAGTGTGAGAATTTGATCCATCTCCAATCAAAATAGCATTGGAAGAATCAATATTATCTGTAGGAACATTTGGAGGTTTTCCTTTTCCTTTTGAGGCTTTCATAGTAACAACATTAGAAGGTAATGGATGTTTAAGGACTGCATTTAATTCATTGAGTAAAAATTTCTACTGTTGCTTTAATTTATTGACCTCATATAAGGAAATGTTAGCTTTGATCTTCTTCATGTCTTCTACAATATTATATTCAATGCTATTAGAAACAATCAAAGTTTTAGATGATGAAGGAGATTTGAAAGTAGTTGGAATAGAATTAGAAGATGGAGTAGAAGGATTTTTTATCATACCTTTGTTCTTAGTAGGAGTGGGACACTTTTGAGTTTTATTTGATGTAGTATCAACTAGTCCCTTCTATTACTTACTGACAAAGCTTCTTCTTCTTCTTCATTTTCTGAAGTGGTCAAGATGAATTCATATAAACAATGAGCTTCAACTATCTCCTCTTCTTGTGTTTCATCAGCAGATAGAGATGTTTCTTCTTCTTCATCATCTTCATCAGTTTCAACATTTGATATATTATCAGGAGGTTGTGATGGTTGATTCCTTTTAAAAGGCCGAAAATATTTCTTTGAAGATTCTACAACTTGTTTATTAATTTCAACCATTTCATTGGACATTGTTTTCAAAACATTCTATAATCCCTCCAAATCATAAGGGTCTTTAGGAGCCTTTTTCTTGGATTCCTCTTTAAAAGTCACTTTCTTGGTCTACTTTCTTTCTTCAATGAAAAATTTCTTGTCAAGAGATAGAACTCTCTTTTCAATAGATAAAGCTTCTTTCATGTTGTCAAGTAATATTGTTTTATTAGCTCTATCTACAAACATAGCAATATTTGAAGGAAGAGCACTAATGTACCATTCAATCTATACCTCAATACCAAGTTTGGAAGTGTTTGGGATTTTATTTAGCAATATGTTAAATGTTGACTTAAAATCCATGATTTTCTCATTTGGATTGGTTTTGAGGTTTGACAAACCATTAATTAAAGTAGTTGTTGTTCAGTCATCCCCAAATTTTAATAAGAAAAGAGAAATACTAAGACCCTACAGATCCTTCAAATGTGTAAGGAAAAATTCTACAAATGCAATCCTCTTCTATGACTCCATTGAGATTGATGGTCAACATGAAATTGTGAAGGTGTTCCTCTGCAGGAAAACCATCATCAGGATTAAACTTGGGTAGTCATCTCTGTGGATGTTTGGGAAGAGTATGTAATGGTGGTGTCATCTGAACTACCCCTGGGTTGTTCCATGGTCTACTTGCCATTCTAGGAGTACTAGGAACATAGGATGTTGCAGATGATGTAGAGGCTGTACGAGATTAAACAGTTGAAGAGGTTTCCCTTGCAGCGCTACTGATTACAATAGAACCAATTGACTGTGATTGAGGAATGTGAATGGAAGGAATCAAAGGATGATAAGAAGAAGGTAAAGGAGTATGGGAAGAAGTGGGATTGACAGAAGAGTATGAGGTTGAGAGGATGATGTAATCCCACTAGTTGAAGACCGAATTTTTGGAGTACTTTTCTTTTTCTTATGAGTGGGTAATGGAATTCAAAAGGTTTGACACCAAGTTTCTCACTCTAAGATCTAGTTAACACACCAGAAGACTGTAGGGATGAAGTACTACTTCCTTCAGATAAATCAGACTGAGCAGATTTTTCTCCAGAAATGGAAATTCCTTCCAATCTCTAAATAAAAGTTTGAACTTCAAGGGACTCTACAGGTGATTATGAAAAATATTGACCGACTTTGGAAGTGTGCTAGGAGATTTAGTGGTTGTTTCAACAACTCCAGATCTAGGATTAGGGGATTTGGAATGGGATCTTGAAGTTGGTGGTGACTTCGAGGGAGACTAACTCTTAGAATGACTTTTTGATTTGGGATTAGACCTTATTTCCATTCATCGTTTGATGGCTCTCCTAGCACAAAAAATGTTGAAGGCTCGAAATGTCTACCTCAACATTGGGGGAAAACCACCCAGTCAAGACCTTAGAAAATATCCTTTTCCATTTGGAATGGTGGCTCTGACTAGGATTATGGGACCGATTTCCCTTTAAATAAAATTATAAGAAATGAATTGAGTACAAGTATAAATCTTTGATATAGTTAAAACTGAAAATAAAGATTGGTTAAACTTAATATCTATCTTGGAAAAGCTATTTGTATATGTGATTTAAAAATATTTCATAAGCAACATCACAATATAGATTATCGTGTGATTATGATGTTAAAACAAAGAACACTAACTAATTTAATTAAATAGTTAAGTTAGATAAATTCGTCACATATATGAGATCTCATTTTTTAAACATATAACATATAATTCCAATCAAACATATTAGTAGTGAAGATGCACAATTGCCATAACACATATATGATAAACAAAATTAGACTTCCATTCAACTCTTAAACAAAGAAATAATAAACGGATAATAGTACCCAATAAATTGTTACTCTGGTCATGAGAAAAATGGTGATGGTTCAACTATGTATTAAGAAAAACTAAAGTTACAGTAGTGCAAGCTTGAGCCTTCTTTAAAAAATTCTGAGCCATTTCTCATTACAAACGCAAGGGATTTATAGTTTGAAAATAAAATACAAATATAGAAAATAGAGTAACAACTTGAAGCAGTTTTAACAAACGAAGCTAAAATAAACCAAAAGAGACATATTTAGAATTTTTTTGTAACAAATCATCTCGGCTTGTGAAGAGGACTGTTCTCCCATTCGCTGTTGTAGCTCATAGATATATGTCATATTCTTTAATTTAGGTGGATATTTTAGTTGAATCCACATATGGCTGATAAATATTACATCCCTTAATGCTGGAAACATTTGAGTGGCGATATTGGATAGGCACCTGAGCATCAACCACTGGCTATGTGGTTTGACTAAAAACTACCAATGGCCTTCCAAGTCAATTTAGGTAGCTGATCTATTACTTCTCCTTTCCTTTTGGATGACTCCTGCCACATTTTAGTGAGTGGTTTAATATTTGGCAATGCTCCCTCAGGGAAATTTGATATGGGATTTGCTTGGAATAAGTTATCACTATTTGTCTTAATGAGATTATTAGGAATATATCCTGCATTGAACGCTGTTGCCTATACATGTTTAAGACAAATCTCTCATTCTTTAAAGACTATTTCCGTATGTGACTCTTCAATTCTGGGAAGCTTAGCAAATTTTCCATCAACGTTGTCATGCCATGTAAGGAAACTTGCAATTTTTTCTTCAATATCATCAAAATAAGTTCTTATATCTGATAACTGATCAACTAGGGAACTAATTGTAAGGCACAAATAATGAATACTGGCCAACTTTTGACAAAATAGAACTTGTTGTTGAGCAAGGAGAGTGTTTAACTCTCTTGCTTCCTTCTTGAACTCTGTCAATTCAAGATTAACACGTAGTTGTTCAATCATGTTATGCAATTCCTGTATTTTAATGTCTTGGGCCTGCAAATCAATGTCATATTGAACTTTGAGAGCATCAAAATTGTTCTAAAGTTCAGTAATTTGTCCTTGCCATTGATCAACAATCTTTTGTTTTTCGATCTCAAAACTTTGTTCCAAATGCACAATTATGTCTTCCTTTCCTTTCAACAACTATTGCACTTCTGTGGTTTTATCCATGGTTGTTAGAGCATAGGTTCTCGTGAATTGAGTGAGCCTTCCCAACTCCTCTGTAGGAGTGGACAAAGAGCCTTTCAATACTACTTCAAAAGAAGCATTTCTAGTAGCTAAATCCTATGATTGATCATTTTTCCTTTTCTTCCTCTCTCTTTTGACAACAACTTTATGTTGAGGAATGTAAAATATATGAAGTGGAGGAATTTCTTGAACCCTTACTACAACCTCAAATGTTGGGAAGGCCAATATAATTTCAATGTCTTCAGTTCCTAAAGGCTTTTCAGAGGCCTTTGATGTGATCGGGGTCTGTTCCATGCTTTTAGAAGTATCTGGGACCTTCTCTTGTAAGAGAACTCGTAGTACATTGGCCTTCAAAACCTAGTTATATTGTTCCCATATTTCCTTAAGCTTGATATTAGGCAAAAGACCTTCAGCACGAGAAGAGGAGGAAGCACCTATTTCTTTTGATTGAGGCACATCAATAGTCTGTGTGGAACCAACAACTATAACATCATCCTGAACTGTACTTTCTTGAAGAAGATCTAATGAATACATAGGCAAATTTTCTAGCCTTGTGGCCTTGTATTAGGTGAATTGAATCATCTCTTGTGGAGTCAACTGTTCTATTGCTTGTCTCATAACCATTGAATAAGTAGAAGTTTTTTCAAACAGATCATCAAACTTGTTTGGTTCATGAGTAAAATTCCTAATGCTTGATTGTGTGGTCACCTTTTTGACAGTTTGATGGGGGTTATACTGTCTATTAGGAATGGTGGGGAAATTGAACTCTAGGATATCATTAATTTCAATCCCTGCATGCTTGAAATTATCCAAAGCATATATACCGCACTGAAGAGGAAAAACATACCACATTTTCTTATTAGATTCCTTTAAGACTTACGAAATACCATTCCCTACGGTTTGGTATGCTATTTCTCGGGCAAGAAGCTTGTCAAGGACATATAGAGGCAATACATGGGGGTTAGCAAGACTACCAAAGACTTGGACATAGGTAAATAACTCCTCACCGAACTAGTTTCCAACCCGGAGGAAGTCAGTTTCGGCAACTAGGAAATCCTAAGAGTTCTCTTATAAAAAATGATTTGGTAAATAAGCAACATTACTCCATGACACGTTTTACCAACATGAAGCTGATACTTTGAGTCCCAAAGAATATTATGATATATGTGGATAAGGATCGGGTCTTCTAAGGTCCACTTCTACCCCATAAAGGTGAAGTCCATAGTGAAACACAAGGCTTCCATTATGTAGGCACTCATGTAAAAGGAAGGAATTATATTTTTTGAAAACTTACGCTTACTCCTAAAATTTAGGAGATGAGTAACTAGGTTATTTGACAGTATATTTACCCAATCAAAGATATAACCTTCTAAAGCTCCATCAATCAGTGGTGTCCATTGATCAGAAAAATTTTGTGTATTAGAGGAAGCAAAGAGTCTACACATCATAGCGGCTATTTGGCAATGGGGATTAGCAAGAGAGTCAACTGCATACATACCCTTTTATTCCTGCTTATGCTTGTTAGGATCTCTTCTCATGCCCTAATAGGCTTTGATGCATGGTCGTGTTCGCTCATGAATTTCTCCACAAACTATTTGTTATATTTGCATTGAGGCTTTGGTAAATGGTACATTGCACTTAAATTGTTGTCGGTGATTGATTCAATCACTGTATGCTTCTGCGTCATAAACTTCCTTTCTGGATTGGTCAAGTTTTCAACGACCCATTGAACTATGTCCGTATAAAGAAGGAGGTTTGGGCCGGGTTGCAATCCCATGCAAGAATGAATTGGCCACATCATAGTAAGTAGTATTGGAGACTGGGGTAGAATCCTCAGATGTAATTGTTCTTTTTGTGACCCTGGGTCATTCATCCTCTAATACTTTATAGATAGATTCCCAAGAGGCACTTCCAACATCTAGAGAACAAACTGTGTCAGAAAATAATCTAGGCATATCGACGTTTTCAGTTGGAGGAGCAGCAGATTACTGCTGAGTAGCAAGTTTCTTCTTTGCTTTTGTTACTTTAGACATTTATTCAGAGTTATGCTGGTTAGGATTAGCCTGTAAGGGAAAGCACAAGTTTGAGCGATAACTTTTTCAGATGAAACACTTAGCGCAAATAACGAATTTTACACAACAATCTCCGTCTTTAAGAGCAGATTATGATAGAATCAAATTGCAATGAATACGAATGTTTATAATCTAAAAAACTATAAATTCACCACTTTCAAATATTAAATTCCAAAACGTGAATTCATGTGGGTTTGCCCCCATCAGCATATTGGAAGAAAAATATGGGAGGAACTAATTAGAGATGCATTAAAAAGTTACAATATTGGTAACTTTGATAAGGGATATTTGAAGAAGTAACAACTATAAGCAGAGATGGGAAGTGATATCAGGATTTCTATATCGGAGGTGGCATATCAGAAGTTTAAAGAACAAGTCCCCAATTTGAAAGTCTTGATAATATCTATAGACAAGAATATCAGAGGTCTTGTGGTATGAGACGAATATCAGATATGTTAGATATCAGAGGACGAAGGTATTAGAGCTCGGAGATATCTGAGGTGCTAAGTATCGTAAATGGCACACATAGGAAGTTACTATATTGCGAAGCATCGATATGCCAAGTGGCAACTGTGGGGTTGACGACTCTTATAACATTCATTTAAAAAGGGGGTGCGTGACTTATGTTAACCTTTTAGCAAAAAATCCTTTTAATGAATAAACTAATCATTGGGAAAGCTTTATTGAGGAATGACTTTATCATAAGTTTCTTAAAAGGAAGTAATAAGAGTCCAATAAAAACCTTTCGATAATGCATCGCTTTTGTGAAAAGAGGGCCTATTGAGATTTTGATTTACCATAACATTATGAGGGTTGAGCTTCTGATAAATGAGTTCCGATGAGGGAAACTTTCAAGCCTAGGAGATTTTACAACAAACTTAAAAATATCCTATCTTTATTAAAAATTAAAGAGTTTTATTAAAATAAAAGAAGGGTACCCATTATTTATTAATAACTAAAATAAAAATAAATGGGGGGTTGTTGAATACTACAACTTCGCTCAACGCTCACCCTACAAGTACCATTATGGCCCTTTGGAGGGCTTAGACCTTGTATAGGGAGACTAAGTCCAAAATGAGACCCACTTGTAATCCTGTATAATCCAATGCATCTCCTCACCTTCTATACAACAATCCATCAATGTAATTGAGTAAACAAGCTTGCTAACTAGGGTCAAAGGTGGACACTTCATAGTGGCATGCCCTTCCAAATGGGCTTTAGAGAATACATGTGTTTCCTGACTCAACAAGAGAGGTTAATAAAGGACCCTATCAGGTGGTTTCATCTTCTAAGGGAGTAATAGGTTCATGGTACATTCGTCAAGTGACAGGTGTCATGTCAAATGATGGTGGAACAAAGTGGGGCAACAAGGAAGGCTCCAAGCCATATGACATGGCACAAGGGTAGCCATAACGAGGGAATCCCAAATATTGGGTATATGGATGTAGGAGGGAGAAATCGTGGTACATGAGTTACCTCGACCTTTGTTTTTCCACCCTTCTTCATATTTCTTTCGCCTTTTATTGATTTTTACTTCTTTTAACTACTTGGGGCTCTAGGGGATGAGAGCATGATGTGTGTGATAGAGAAATGGTTACCCCCTAAAGATTGGGAAATTCATTGCCCACCAGGGGTTGGGAAAATCATGGGTTCCTTAATGATGTAAGGGGCACACATAAGGGCCCTATGAACCACGGTGATGGTTTTAATGATAAGAGGTAGAAATCATGTTTGACTTTTGCCCATGTGGTGAATTCTTATGTCTCAGCCATATTTTGAATTTTGTGGTACATTTCCTATTGTAAGTGGCCAACCTATGTTTTTAACTTTCTTTTTAGCTACATCAACCTCCAAGGCATCGTTCCAACCTCGACCCAAAGTGTTGACAAGGGGAGGGGAAGGTTAAAACCTTGTGGACCCAATGGACAAATGTGGGCCCGAATGAGAAAAGTGTGAAAAATGGGTTATAATGTGTGGAGGGGAGTGAGATATATGGTGTCGAGAAGCGGGACCACACAACCAAAATTTAGGTTTCCCATGTAGTGTCATTCCTAAATCTAGTAGCTAATAAAGGAGATCCAAACAAGGTTAACCACCAAGTTGGGGCAAGGGAACAAGAGTACAATCCAAACCCATTCTTTTTGCCGAATCGCCCCACTAATCCATGTCCAAATGTGCCCGAGAAAAGTAAACATAAACACCCTATTACATAACGAAAAGTCATACCTTCAGGGTTGGAAGGCTCACTTTTGAAACATAAGATCATAACAGATTGACGAGGGCACATAATGGCTGGCTCAAGTGGTGGAGAACGGTGGTACATCGAGCTATCTCGTGGTTGCAAGGGGCTGCTAGCTGAAGACAAATATAGGATAAATTTTCTTCTATAGGGGTCACCCACCGGTGGTGGGTAACATACCCATTTTTCCCTGAGAGACTTTTTGTTGCCATTTTAAATAAAATAATAATTTGGCTCCTTTCTTAATAAAATATTATTTTTCCATCATTCTCCAATAAAATAATAATTTTCTTTCATTTTCCAACAAAATATTATTTTATTGCCATTCTCCATTAAAATAATATTTTTCCTCCCTTTCTTCAATAAAATATTATGTTGCTGCCATTCCATTAAAATAACAATTTCTCCATTCTCTAACAAAATAATATTTCCCTTTTTTAATATTTCCAAATTTTTTCAAAACTCAGTGATTTTTGCATGCACAAAGATTGAGAACATCACATTCAACGTCTTCCGGATTGAAGGAATTTAATGTTTTAGATAAATCTACTAAATGTGAAGAATTCTTCACCATAACTTCTCCATTCTCAAATGATAGTAAAATAAAGTATTCTTCTTTTTCTTGTCATATAAAATTGACCAAGGACAATACTACTTACATAATTTTTGCAACAAAATGTTTATCACAAATAAAAACAGAGTAACAAGGTTTTGTCTTGAAAATCATAAAGCCTTATGCATGTATCATTATCATAATGTATATACACTCAACAATGTAAACTTTGAAATGAGAACTATAAATTCAAAACGGGAACTTTGGCCAAAAAACCACGAAAAAACATAAAAAACAGTGCTAAAAACGAAAAGTGTGTATACTGAAATGATGATTTTTTTTTTTTTAAGGGTCAATTTTGAACATGTTTTAAAAATGGCAGTGAAAACGAAAATTTTGTGCAAAATACAGCTTGAAAACGAAAAAGTGATGATACTGGAATGATGATTCTTTTTTTAGGGTCAATCTTCAAAATTTTAAAAAAATGATAGTAAAACCAAATTTTTATGTGCCAAACAAAGTTGTTAATGAGGAAAAAAACACATTAATGTTTTTGGTAGAATATCATTTTTCTTTCCTACGTATAAATTCAACATGTTCTCAACCATAACATGCTAGATACAAAAGAAATTGAATTTTTTTCAACTATAAAATTAAAA
>APFE031180463.1:0-44309 GCA_000404065.3 Pinus taeda | reverse complement strand
TAATTATTTATATTTTATACATTAGAAAATAAAAAAAAGCCTTTTAAAAAATGGGCTTGATGTAGAATTATCATTTTTTTAAATTAGCATAAAAAACACTACCATTCTAAAACGCAATGCACATAAAAAAATTTATAGTGCCAAAAACTATGCTCTAAAAAACATGTGTGTTCTGCATCACCACTTTTCAAAATCGGGTCACTTTTTTGCTATCTTTACAAAACGGGTAACAATATGGATTCCCGTTTCAAAGTTTACATTGTTACTCCTTTTCCCCTTGAGAAATCTTGTGCTTGTTGAGTCAACCTATGTGGTTTGAATCGAGTCAACATATATCTAATCTCTTTGAGAAATCTATCTTGGACAAAGGCAAAAATGAAGTGGCATCTTATGTCTCCATAAAACTGGACATCATAATTGTTTTGGTTCTGTTTAAGAATTCATGTTATTGAACATATTGCAGTTGCCTATCACTATCATCAAATAGACCATCATGAAAAATCTTTGAGTTTTCAAATGATTAGCTAATGAAAAGAAATCTCATTAGAGATTACGTCAGTTCAGTTGAAAATAGTCTCCTTTTTGAACGGAAGATACAGTATATATAGGGTTGACCTCGGTAGGTGAGATGTTGAATCACATCCCATAATATAGGAAAACAACTAAGAAAAATAAGTAAAGGGCTCTATTACCATTGATATGTCAGTAAACAAAAGGTTGGTTGGCATATGCATTGATTGAACCATGAATTCTCGAAGAACATTCACTTCACCACCTTGCGAACTAAGGAAAGCATCAACCTTAAGTAGCTTCAACATCTTCCTGAAAGATTTCAGCGTTACAAGGACTAAATTCTTTCCTTGCAAAGAAACTTTGATAATCCTCGTTTTGGAATTAAATCAACAAGTGCACCAAGAAACAAGTTCTTTGAAATCAAAGATCATAGGAACACATCCAACATTAGCAAGGCTTGTAGTCCCAATTCTACTATAGAGCTTTTGCTTTGGCGTTAAATTGAAATACTACTCTTACGTCATTGACCAATGAAATTTTTTATATTGTCAAGCAAGTGAATTTGTTGTATCCCCACAAAATGATTCCTTTCTTTTACTCAATATATTGCTTTATTATTCCAAGGCACTTTGATATACATGATAGATCAAGTGTTGTTTTATGGAGCTCTTAGTTATTTAAAAGATTGAGTTATAGGTAAGATTTACTAATACATCCCTTCGTCATTTAGTGCCTTCATTAGAACATGCGAGAATTAAAATAAGGGGTTAATAACCCATGACACATATTTCATGGAGTAATGAAAGATTTGATTTGCATAGTGCCATATTGCCACCTTTATACCTTGAAGATCATGCTTTCTTAAATGAGCTTTGTATTATCCTCCAAAGGAGAAAAATGAATATTTTCATGATTCTCACCAAGTATAGCTTGTAAGCGAAGAGACCACTTTCATAGGTTACATGATATGTTGGTGTGGAACTTTGTATGTGTAGAGAAATATGATGTGCAAAAGAATGGTTGTGCTGGGAATGGGATGTGCAAAGAGATGGTTGTGTGGAGTCTTCCACACACGTGAAAACGAATAACTATATGAATAATGTGGATAGGTTGTGAGGGGTGGAAAGTGTGTGGAGTGCAAACCTCTTGTTCGGGGTGAAAAGTTTTGAACAAAGCTTTGGAAATATAACTATGGGATTTCAAAAGAGAAACGAGAAGTATAAATGACCGGTAGGGAATGATGATGGTTTAAATCAAGGTAATACATGAAAATGGGTCAACTCTTCTCTTTTATGTTCATTTATTGCTCTACTTAGGCCTTCAACTACTAGTAAAAAAAGAAATCATGACACGAGAAATGCTGTCATCACCCCTTTAAAGGAGTTAAAAACCTGGTTGTATGACCATTAATTAACATTGCAAATGACATTGATTACAACCCTTTATCCTATTTACCATATATGGAGTCATTCCCATATGAATTAACATTAGTTTTAGATACAACCAACTCACCCTACCATATGCCTTAGATATATGCACCTTTAGAACCATGGAAAGCATCATTGCTATTTTTATTGCATGAATAACTTATTGAGCGACCTACATTACATCATGTATATGTCTTTCATGTTAAAATCCAAATTGTTTTGGAAATGGAGTCAAAGAAGACTTTGTTTTATTTGTATGCTATAATTTTGGAAATTATTTTGTAAATTGCACCACGTAAGGATATTGGCCTAAAGTTCTGAAATTTTTTTAGGGCTATCCTTGTTTGGGATGAGGGTAATGAAGCTAGAGGAGATGGATCCTAGAACCTTTTGCAAAGACCTTGATTCTTCCATAGATCCTCCTTTATTAAATCCTAATGTCCTAAATAAAGCTCCACTGTCCACCCATTAGGCCCCAAGCCTTTTTGTTTTTGAAAGGATTCTGACACTAAAGCTTCCTCTAGTTACTATTGTTGTTATGCCTTGATTCTATATGAAAGTCGGAAGTCATTTCAATTATTTCTTCTATATTTTCCCTAGGAGGAGGCTGCACATATGAAAAATAAGAGATTAGCTTGGCAAATCAATGGTAGTCAAGACGTTTGTTTGGTTATTGTCCTTTCTATGAATACATTCAACGTGGTAATCCAAGTATCTCTCTTTGCTAGAGGCTGTTATTAAGAATTAAGAAGGCAAACAAAGACATAGCGTCTCCCATTTTGTTACCAATGTTAATCCGAAGTGGTAGAGATAGACTAGTTCCCTGAAGAATTAAGTTACATCATCCATAAATTTAGAAAATCAATAATACGTCAATGGCATTTTCTTTTGGACCTTAAATCGATTATGTCACAGCTTATCTCCGATATCTGAAGAGTCTCCCTTGAAATCAAGGACTACTTACAAGTTTTAGGTTAAAAAAATCACATATTATACACTTGTTTTGGTTCAACCCAATAATATACACAAGCTAATCCATAATTAAAATATTTTCATCTTTTCTAAACAATTTTGCAACCATTTTTCCACATATTTTTGATGTCTCCCATGCACTTGTAAAATAAACCATCCCAAAAACCTGTCATTTTACAAAATAATCTTGTCAAGCTCCAATCCTCTTACCTGTAATAATAGTTGTTATTTTCTGTCTGCTTGCCTCTGTCCAAAAGCATGTATCAAACAATGCTATTTGGTACAGAGAACTGAGAGATGTAGGAGATGTCTTTTGACACTGTATCAGAAGGTTTTACAATGGGAAGTCTTATCAATAATATTCCCAATTTCAACACTATATTATGTTCACGTATAATGCAAAAGATCCATTCTTCAGAAATAGCCCACCTACTAAAGGCATCAAATCCTAAGATATGCCCTTCTCCAGATATCATTATTGGTCTTTGTATGATTGGCAATGGAATCAATGTCGTGTTCACACAATTCGCTGTGATGTATAATTTTTGCTAATGGCATTGAAAAGAAGGGTGCATTGTTACTTTTTAAGCCACACTTATATAAGAAAACCTTCTTTGTTTCACAACTAAAATGGGTTGTACATAAAACTTGCAGAATTCTACAAGCAACTGGTGAGAAGCTAATGCTGCGGCGCAGAAGAATATTGAACTGAAGGTCCAACAGACTCTAAGCATCAAGAAAGGAGTTCTTGTTAACCTTTTAAGTGCTGTGTAGAAAACTATCTTAACTCGGCGATCTCTCCACAAGTCTTTGTAGATTTGTAAGGACTTAGCTTCAGTGCCCTCCATTCTGTTTGTTTGACCTGTGTTTTCAGCTGTTTGGTGTAAGGAGGTATATTTCTGTTCCCTGAGAATTTTTGTGCCCCATTCATACAGTACATCTCTGAAGATGCTTACAAGATGCCTGTGAAATGTAGTGGCATCTCTGGAGACAAAAGTGCGTGCCAATGATGAAGTATCCTGCAAATCAAAGGTGGTATGAGTTCTCTGTGAAATAAGCTAAAATTCTATATCCAATGGCAGAAGTTCTGTTCTGCAATTTTTTTGGCTAGTAGATTAAAATGATCATTAGTAATATTGTGCATAAACCCAATGTTTCTGTGTTAGTGTTCATTGTTTGTAAAATAAAAAGAAAAGTTAAAACTCCTGTATTTATTACTGTATTAAATTTTTTAAAGTGCACTACAATATGACGATATGTACAGACTAAATATATAAAAAAATTGTTTCTCTCGACTCTTTTTTTTTATGGATATATTTTGTCATATTAGTTTTGTTGTCCACAATTTTGTCAACAGTCCAAGGAAGCAGTGTGCAAGCAAGCCGATTTTATCAAAGTCATCAGTCAGCATGAATATGTCATTGTAAACCCAATTTCTGCAAGTTTTTATTGTAAATGAGGCTAGTATGACCATTTAATTATGTAACAAGACTCTGATTTTGGCAAAATATTTTATCCTAAGAAGCTTTTTAACCTCCCCGAATTATGTGTGTTTGTGAACACGCATAATCGGCAAAGTTTTTCTTCTAGCTTATACCCCAAAGCTAGGGTGGAATTAGTTGACAATGTCTTAGGTGAGTCCTAGTGTTTAAAAAGTCTGATGTAAAAGTGTATTTAGGAATAAGTTTAGTGCATGGTCTCTCACAATCAGAAACCATGGCTAAATTATTTTATTATAAGTACACTTGGCTTCATACTAGATCATATTGTGCTATAGAATTGGGTAAATTATTGAAGGTCTATGTTTAAAGGTGTTTCCCCTTCTAGAGGTTGATTTTTTAATTATTGTGATGTAAAAATATTTTGGTGTATGGTTCCTCACAATTAAAAACCATGGCTAAAATATTTGAGGGTGGAAAAAATTATTAATTCCCTCTATAGTCAGTTAATTGATTTTTTTGGCTAAATTAAATAAAAAAATCTAAGCCAAAAAATTAATTAATTTTGAGTCAAAATAATTATAGGGAAATTAATTTCTCTCCAAGTGGAAAATAATCTAAAATTTGAAGGGTAAAGAAGAAGTAAAATTTTGGAGGTCCTCCACCAAGGGGAAAATGGATATTTAAAAAAAATTTAAGCCCTTAGACCTTGGTGGTTAAGTCAAAGTCAGTTTTTTGAGAAAATTAATCCAAAATATTAATTTTTGGATTAATAAAATATGGTTTTTAAGAGAAATTCGGGTTTTTCTTCAAAATCAAAAATTTAACTGTAGAGATTAAAAGAAGATCAAGTTATTTTCGGTGGTCGAGATTAATTTGACGAGGATCAAACTAACTAGCCATTATTTTCTACTTGGACGGATAGATTTCTCTATACAAACAAGCTATTGAGCTTTTATTTCTCATCTTTGGATGAGATAATTTTGTAAAGCATGTACTAAGCTACTACTCTGCTAGAAACATTTTCCTCATAATAGAAAGACTTTGGGATTCAATTCATGGTGTTCTTCTATCTGCTGATCCGTGGTATGCGCTGGCTATGTGTTTATCCTATATTCAATATTTATCTTAAGTGATCTGATTCACTATATGAATTAACAGTTTATCTTGAGAATTTATAGAGATTTATAGAGATTTACAAGTATGCTAACCCTTGGGCTCCAAGTTCACAGACTGTGGGGAAAAGCTGACCTTGTTTGGGCCCTAAGCTTTCATTATGGTGAATTATTTTGCAAGTGTTTTGGCTGGTTTATTTTTCGAAATTATTCATCCATGCAATTTATCTTAAAAAAAATTCATTAAGTTCATTTGATCTTGGGCTACAAAGAATTTATTTGCTAATGAGCGCTGAATATTTTAATTTGTAAATATTGTAAGAATTTGTAAATTATTTTCTAATCCTTGTTTTATTTTGTAGCACTTGGGGTTTTGAATTTTTTGTATATGTTTGGGGTTTTGGAATTCTTTCATTCATTTTTGCAGGTGGATCCTCAAGCCTCAAAGGAAATCAAATTATTTTGTGGAGGATCAAGCTCTAAGGCTAGGTTTTGAAGGGTTTCCCTCCAAGTGGGTCGTCCAGCCTAATTGATCACTTTTGCTGGGGTTTTGAGGCTGATCTAAGCCTAGGAAGGCAAGATCTAGCCTCTGGCCTCCCTCCAAGCACAATGTCCAGCAAGGAAAGGAAGAAGCTGGCCCTAAGGAAGCAAATTTTGGCAGTTTTGTGGTAAATTTTTGTGATTGCAGGATTCTGAATTTTTTTAAGGCCTCTAAAGGCTGTCCCCTCTTCTAGCCTCTCTTGGCCTATCATTGCCCTTCCTTGGCCTTTCTAGCCTCATCATTGGCCTTCTTCTAGCCCTAGCCTCCATTTCTTTGCCCTCATTCAGCCATTCTTCAGTCATTGAGTTAGTTTGCATTGGCATTTTGTTTCTAACATCTTGTTTTGCAGCGATTTTGGAGCTAACTTGGTGGTTGCAGGTAGTCAAGTTCATTGGAAATCTAGTCACTTATCTACAAGGCCATTAGGCCTATTGGTTTTCCCTCTAATCCCTCTAATTCCTCCTTGTCATCACTGTCTATATTTAAAATTCTGAAGCATTTTATGACAACAATGTATTATTCAGGGCCTAAAACCACTTAAAATAGTCTTAAATTCATTAACAATTCACTTAAGGCATTGAAAATCAATCTCGTGGTTAAAATAATTATATATGAGTGAAATTTGAAGGACTGTTGGGTAATTTCAAAATCTGATATGTTTGCTATAACCATCTAAAATCACCTACAACAGTGATAAAATCATTTAACAGTGGCATAATAATTAACTTGCAAGCATATTTCATCATTGGTAAATATTTGGCATTGGTTGGGCTTGCATTGTTTGGCATATCTTGTCATTTCTTGAAGGCTGTCATAAAAATCAGAGGTCTGATATACGCAGCATAAGGTCTGATATAAACATAGCAGTGGTGTCAAAAGTGGTTGACAACCATCTCTTTTCATTTAGCATTTTTTCTTTGCATCCTTATGGATCTTGAATAAGTGTTTGCTATTGCAATTTGGTGTTTTTCTTATTGCTGCAATCATTGGTCTCTTGGCTGCTCCATCTTGCATTTCATTGCATTTTTGCATCTCTTACATTAGTATATCATGGTTTGCATTTACATAAGTTCTCTAAAAGGATAATTGATTTGGCAATTGTTTGATAAGATTAGCCTAAAGAATCATATTGTGGATTAATGCTCTCTTTTTCTCATTGATAGCTAGCATTGTTGTATCTCTACTTGTCATTGCTATCACATTGCTAAGGAAGTAGATAATTGGATAATAAGTACATTGCTTCCTGTGGATTTACTAACTCATTGTGTTTTGCAAGTGAACTTCACATATCTCAATTTATAATCTTGCAAATCAATTCACTCTTGAAATCACTTGTCTAGTCATAATTATGATAAGAGAAATCTCAAAGTAATCTAATTGCATTCATAAGAAATTCACCTTTTCTCTTTTGCATCTAATTAGCACATTTGCATTCTATTACAACCAAAGTAATTTTGAGAATTTGCTAACTGTGCTTAAAGATCATCAACTAATTGGCATTGTTGAAAGAGACATTGGATTTATGGTCATTTCATGAGCAGTTTTCTATTGAGATCTTAACAACATTTTTTGGTGCTATCTATGTGTTTCATTGAACACTTTCTTTTGGTGAAGCTTGTCCTTATACATTGTCAAGTACTTCATTGTTGTAAATTGAATATCATTGTAATTTGTCTCTTCGTACTTAAAAGTTAAAATAACCACTCATATTTTGCACTTGCATTCTAAGAGTAGCCTTGCACTAATTAAAATTTACCTCCACGCATAAGCTTGGTTGATAGAAAGATAGGACAACCTTTTTCACCTAGCTTGTGAAGCTTAGACCCTCTTTTCTAGTTAACATGGTGACCTTGCAATCATCAGAGCCACAATCTCTACAATGCTGGAGGCATTAGGTGGTTAGAATTCTAGGGTAGGTATCATTAATATAGTCTTTGCTATCTTCCCTTGGTTTTTTCTCTCACAACTTACACTATAGACTAGCTTCAACATAGTTGAGAGAAATGATTAATTTAATTAGGCCTCTAATTTAAAATAAACCAAGATCTTGTATTTCACTTAGTTTTAGGTTATGCATTTCAAATAGGATAGTGAAGCATCCTAAATAAGTAACTTTTCATTTGATGGCTTGGTAGATAATTCACTTTAAAAAAGTATTTTGACTCCATTAAGACATTGGTCTTTCAAAGTAATCAAATCAAATCATTAAACTTGCTAAATTAACTAAGTTGCTAGGCCATTCAGTTGTGTCTCCCGGACTTGTCAGTGACTGATAGGCCTTTTTTCTTCACATCTCATAGGGACTACCCACCATAGCCTATTGTTGGGAGACAACTAAAATGGAAAGGGCGGGGACCAGTGTAATAGTCCCTGTCTTGATCATTGTCGCATATTGCCTGTACAATTTGAGTGACAACAAGTCCCTTTTTTGAATGTACTATGTATGCCTCTACACTAATAGATAGTACACTTTGTAAAATCCCTGCAATATTCCATTTTAGATATAAAATATCTTTCAGTCCAGACAATTGAATACATAGGTCCTATCTTCTCAGCAAAAGAAAATACAACCAAAACAAAATTATTTGTAGCATTCATAAAGATTGGTCAATTAGCAAATGATGAAAATAATCTATATGATTTTATTAAGAATAAAAGATGTGCTATGTGCATACATAGCATCAGTCTATCTTCAATAACATTTATATCCATTAGAGACATTTGCATATTTATATAATAATCTGACTTTGTCCCATGATATTTTTGGCTAACCTAAGTTAGATAAGATGAGATAATTTTATTAATGTCCACAAATGAACATAGAAGTAGGTCAATGGGATTAGGAAGTACAATTGGCTATCCTTTGATTTCATGAACCAATCTTGCTAAGCTATGGAGTCTACCCATGACATCTAAGATTTGATCTTTTTATTTTGTTCCTTAGGTAAGTGTTAATTTTAGATAACAATGGTATGTTGTATGCTTAGCACAATTTACTTCAATGTTCTTTTAGCAGCCCAATGAAAATTTCCAATTATTTCTAGTAGAAATCACATTACCTTAATCACATTGACAGTAGATGCAGATAGAACATAAAACATATGCAGAAAACAAGCAAAGAGGACACCAGATTTGGCAAATGCCAGGGAAAAATCCCAATATGGGGAAAACTCTTTGATCAAATCTTCTTGTTATTATTCAATAGTTCAGCAGAGAGAGTATAAAAATCAAATTAACTTGCCCAATACATAGTCAAATAAGCCCTGTCAAATTCTGCAGTCAAATCATCCCTAACCAGAAAGTCAACGCTGGTCAAAGCAGCAATAAAATGTCCTCAAAACAACTCGGCTTGATTAGAAGGTCAAAATCAGCCCAAAACAGTCCAGTCAAACTCGGTCAAAGGAGAGAGAAAACTGTTGTAATTTTTAGTGGTCAACTTGCAATTTGGTCTGCGGTCAAAGTGCTAAGAAAACCTCGGTTTATGTGCCAAAAGCTACGTCTTGTTGAGAAAAATTTCCCCAAAAGATCGAAGTCAAATGATGCCTAGAAGGTCTCGGTCAACGCTGGTCAACAACCTGAAATTTCTGCAACTTCAACTCTATGATTTAGCCCAGAGATTCTCAGTTTTTGTGCCTAACTAGCTGTACGACTTGCAAAAATCAAACTTTTCCATCCAAAATCGAAGTCAAACTTGGTCAAGAACACCTTGGTCAATGCTGGTCAAACTGTCCGTGAATTCTGAAATTTTCGGCCTGCAATCTGTCCCAAAAAAACTTGTCCTCCAACAACACTTGTGAGACAGAGAGAAGCTGCCCAATAGTTGTACGACCCAATCAAAATAACAGAGAGAAGAATGTGTGAGTGAATGATGTCCAAATGATGGGAGGGTCACTCCTATTTATATGGTTCATTGACGGTGAAAGGACACATCCATTGGGCTTCTTGAGCCTATATTAAGTTGAGGCTGACCTTAACAATTTGTGCATGAGAGAGAATAAATTGAAAGTTCCACTTCTGCTTATCTAAATGAGATAATTTTTATATCAAATTTGGACCTCTCGAAAAGAGGAATCCAATGCAATAATCATCTCCATCATATGAGCTGTCCCAATGTGGAATTTGGCTCTAGTTTCCAATTTTAACACTCCCTCTCAACTAGGGAGAATTCCACTTGCCAATCCGTCTGTCATCATCATGTCATCCTGTCATCATGTACCATCTCTGTCATCACTGCTTTGCTCTGCTTTGCTGAACCATGAAGTAATAATGAAGTGATCGAGAGTGAGTCACAAGACCTTACCACTCTCTACTGACAAAAGTTAGTCCATGATCCCAGATCAAGTTGTTGAACACCACGCATTCTAGTCATAGGGAGTACGACAGTACATGACGCATCCATCGATAGTGCTATGGTCCCTAACCACTTTTCCCAACTCCTTGGTCAGATGAGAGGTACTTCCGATGAGTCTCAGAGGCCATGGGTAGGATGTGTGCTGGGGTATCGGCAGGAGAAGGTGAACCACTCACACTGCTCATATGCCATAGGAGAAGGTGAACCACGCATCCTATACGTATGTCAATCTTAGGGAAAGGTGAACCACTCACCCTACACACATGTTAACCATCATGGGGGTATCACAGGGTAAGGTGAACGACTCACTTTGAACATAGCGCACCACTTAGGGGAAGGTGAACCACTCACCCTATGGTCGCTCATAGCTCGAAGAAGTACCCCAAGCCCCTAGGAGCTCCCAGAGCTTAGTGTCCAACTCATACAGGACCCTCATAGGAGGGTCTTTGCATGACTCCAAGTCTCTCTTGGAAGGTTAAGAATTTGACCTTCCCTAATGTTAGAAAATCAGAAAGGCAGTAAATATTTTCTTGATTTTGATAATTACTTGTGATGTTTCTTATTATTATGATTCTTTATATCTTCTTTTTTTAGTTCATCAAGCAATTATGAAAAACAACAACACATAAAACAATAGACACTAGATGTAGGCACATGCCAGGGCAAAACCCCCCTCGAGATAATTCTTCCTTTCAATAGTTTTTTTTGAGACTCTTCACCCTAGACCAAGACCAGGCCTTCCCTCCACACCAAGTCAACCTCCCAAAATTTTGACCTCTTCCCAGCAACTTTGACTATGCAACAACTTACGACAACTGGCAGCTTCCGACAATAGTGAAACTTGGAAGACTTCGATCTCCCAATCTAGGGCACAAAACAGAGAAAGAGAGACACCAAAATTTCGATTTTCCTTGTCTCCTTAGACTTCCCCAAACTCACACTCACTTCGGCTTCCCGACAACAAACTTTGCACCTTTTCCCAGGTACAAGAGAACTTCGCACTTCTGCCCAACAACAAGAGATTTTCACACTTCTTCTCAGCTACAAGAGAACTCGAAGTTGATGAGAGAATGATGCTCCAAATGAATTCGACGACCTTTTTTTTATAGCCTTCTTGTGGGGTCGAATAGGGTCCTTAGGCCGACTTGATATTCTCTTAGGCTGACATGGTGTGGAGGTTACATAATTCATATTTGACTCAATACTTAAACTTTTTACATGATTCAAAAGCCCAAGAAGGGTCACTTTAAATGTACAATAACTCTATAGACTCAGAATAGATCCTACAAGTCCACAATGGGTACTTTGATCTAAAACATGGTGACCCAAGCATGAAACCCATGCTTTAATAAGTCACAATGATAATAATAAAAATTCTTTTCTTTATTCTTTTGACAAGTACATTACATGATAACTCAAGTACATTATTGAAGACCGAACATAGTTACATTTTCCAACACCCAAGGGCTTCATGAGAATGTTTGAGACCTACTCATCCATCCTGATGTGTTGGAGACTTATTGCTCCTCGTTGTACCATATTCTAGATAAAGTGGTAGTTGATATCAATGTTGATTTTTGGTAGCATCAGATGTGCTCTAGCCATGAAAATTGGTGGAGAGACTAAGGCACATGAGATCTCCAAGACCCAGAAATTGTTTTGAGAAATTCCACCTGGATGAGGAGCTATTAAAATAATTAATATTTTTAATGGGTTCCTAAGTCTAAACTTGGGAAAATAAAAATATTAATGGGCATGAATAAAGATAAGGGTGAGAAGCTTCTAAGAGACAAGGATCAAGTTTGTTTTAGTCTTAGCCGTTGTTTAGAGACTTAATCTTGGCCGTTGATTTATCAACAGGAAAAGTATAAGAGAAGACTTGAGGATCATTTGGAGACACACCGGCAGATACTCAGTATCTCAAGGAAAATCGATTCTCAAGAGAAGGAGATCGATTTCAGAGGGAGAGTTGCAGGGTGGAGGAAGAGGAGGGCATCAACAGCAGGCTGTGTCTGAGGAGGAGGTGATGCAGGGACAATGAGAGACAGTGCAGAGAGAGACACAGGCCAGAGGAGAGACGTAGCCCTCACGCACGCTGACGCTGAGCCACGCAGAGTGATGAGGTGACACAGGGGTGGGAGAAGGGCTTCCGAAGTGTCAGAAAATTGCAAAGGGAAGTCTCAGGCGTTTTCTTTTAGTTTCTCTGTAGAATCATTCCTTGTAAAAGCGATTGCTATTGAAGATTAATAAAACCCTCATCTGCTGCATCGGTTTTCCTGCATTGGGTTTTTCCAGGGACAATTGTCCAAAAACAACTGTGTTGATGTGATTGGTTCTTGTGCATGTATTTTTCTCTGTGTAATTATGTGATAACTGTAGTAGAATTTATTTTAATATTTGCTGAAGGGATTTCGTAAATAACTTACTGTGAAGAATAAGAAGGTAAAATAAATCAGTTGTTGCGGTAGAATTTTGGTTTAGAATTTTTCACATGGTATCAGAGCAGAGATTTGGCAACGGGAGAGAAAAATCGACTATGGGTCAAGAGCTTGATGTAGAGGCATCAACTCAAAGGGACTCGTGCAGATTTCCAGACGAATGCACAAAGGACACGAATCACAATTTTTCTATGTTAGCTTCGAGATTGGAAGAAGTTGCTCGCCTAGCAAGCTTTGCCTTCGTGGAGGTTTGGTACATATACAGTGGAGCTTCCTAGCATATGACAAGAATTCGAGAATATTTTTCAGATTATCAGGAAGAAAGAATGAATTTTCAGATCACCATGGGAAATAAGGCAGAGAGTACCCCAGTAGGAAGAGGTACTATAGTCTTTCAAACTGAAGCAGGAGAGCGGCTTCGAGCAACCAATGTGTTGCATGTGCCAGGATTGGGGATTGACTTACTCTCTATATTTCAACTTCAAAACAAGGGCTATGGTGTTTTCTTCATTAAGGAGAAAGTATATGTCAAAGACCCGAGTTGGAAAAGGAAGGCCCAGATTGGAATTAGAAGTAACAATTGTACAAATTACAACTAGAATCACCAATGGCATTGATAAACAACAATGGAGACTATGGCACAGGAGGATGGGACACTTACACCATGGGGCTCTAAGAATTTTCAGGAAAACAGTAATAGGAGTTCCAGAACTAAGTACCAAATGACATGATGTATGCAGAGGGTGCGCTCTAGGCAAGTATGCCAAAGCAGCGTTTTCCAGAAGTAACAGTAGAGCGAAGAGTGTGCTACAATTGATACACTTAGACATTTGTGGACCGATGTCCACAAAAACTCTTAGTGGTGCCGAATACTTCGTCACTTTCATCGATGACCATTCCAGAAAGACTTGGATCTACTTTCCGAAAACCAAGGATGAGGTTTTTGGTCGATTCAAAGAGTTCAATGCTCTAGTGGAGAATTTGACATGAAAGAAGATAAAAGTGTTGCGCTCAGATAATGGTGGAGAGTATGTTGACAAGGACTTCACCAATTTTTACGCTAAGGAAGGCATCAAAAGGGAGTGGACAGCTCCCTACGATCCAGAGCAGAATGGGGTGGCAGAAAGAAAAAGCAGGACTATTGTGGAAGCAACTAGGGCAATGTTGTATGATTAGGATATGCCCAAATTCCTGTGGGCAAAAGCATGCAGCACGATAGTTTATGTACAGAACAGGACTCCACACAGGGCATTGGGCAAAATCACTCTAGAAAGGGTCTTCATCGGGAAGACACCTAAAGTCAATCATTTCAGGATATTTGGGAGTTTAGAGTATTGTCGTATACTCAAGGAAAAGAGAAAGAAATTAGATAAAACTGCTGAGAAAGAATATCTTGTGGAATATAGTGAGAATGCTAAGGCATATCGAATCTATTTTCTAGGGAGTAGGAAGGTAGTAGTTCGGCGGGATGTAAAGTTCATGGAGGACAAATCGTTTAGGAAATATCGAGAAATGCCTTCTGAGAAGCAGTCGAAAGACGAGTTGTTCTTCCAACCACTTTGACCAACAGAAAATAGTATCAGAAATTCTCTTGAAGACAAAGCTTCAGAACAGGAGGAATCTTAGGAAGAGGAAGCGCTGATAGATGTGCCCACTACCAGTGGAAGAACAAGTCGGGTACTCTGACAGATTCTATGGGATGCAGAGGACTTCATTGGTGCACCCAGGAATAATAAAAGGGAGCAAAGACAACCAGACAAATACCAAGCCTTAGTAGCTCATGTTAGGGAACCTTCTAGTTTTCAGGAGGCCGTTCAACATCAAGTATGGGTAGATGCTATGGTGGAGGAGTACAACTCTATAATGGTTAATGATGTCTGGGAAGTGGTACCTAAGCCTCAGGACAGGTCAGTGGTAGGTTCAAGATGGATCTACAAAGTCAAATATGTTGTAGACGACAGTGTGGAGAAATACAAAGCCAAGTTTGTGGCTAAAGGGTATGCTCAAAAGGAAGGAATAGACTACGAAGAAACCTTCGCCCCAGTAGCTAGGTATACTTCTATTAGAACTGTGATATCTCTTGTAGCATAGATGGGGTGGGAGATTCATCAGATGGATGTCAAGACGACATTCTTGAACAAGGTAATAAAAGAGGAAGTATACATTGAACAACTAGAAGGCTTTGAGACATATGAGAAGAAATCTCATGTATGCACATTAAAGAAAGCCTTGTATGGGCCTAAACAGACACCAAGAGCATGGTACGGTCAAATTGATGGCTACTTGCAAAAGATGGGGTTTGTCAAGAGTGACGCAGACCCTAATCTCTAGTATCTTGTCGCAGAGAATGAGCCTCTAATCCTAGTGTTGTATGTGAATGATCTCTCCCTGACAGGATCATCCAGGTTCATCAAAGACTACAAGAAGAACCTAGCCACAAAATTCGACATGAAGGATTTGGGACAGATGCAATATTTTCTAGGGTTGGAAGTTTGGTAGTAGAACGGTGAGATCTTCCTTGGACAAGGGAGATATGCTACAAAGATCTTGAAGAGATTCACGATGCAAGACTATAGACCTATGGCTACTCCAATGATCACCAACTAGAAGAAGATTGATGCATCAGAAGACAAAGACGTTGATCCCACCTTGTACAGGCAGCTTATAGGGTGCCTAATGTATTTGGTCAATACCAGGCTAGACATTTGTTATGGTGTCAACACTCTTAGTCAATTCATGGTGGAACCTAAGAGTGTGCATAGGGCAGCAGCTAAACATGTTCTTAGGTATATACAAGGAACAATCGAGCATGGAATATTGTATACCCAAGGTAATGACATCAGGGTGAGTGGGTTCACTGATGTAGATTGGGCTGGAAGTTCAGTAGATCAGAAAAGTACAACTGGGTACTGTTTCAACATTGGATCAGGAATGACCTCCTGGTGTAGCAGGAAACATAAATCCATGGCTTTGAGCTCTGCAGAAGCAAAATATATGGCAGCTAGCACAACTTTCTGCAAAGCCATATGGCTTAGGAAACTGCTTGTGAATCTATTTAGGAGAAGGATGGAAGCGACCAGGATCTTGTGTGATAATCAGAGTTGCATCAAGCTCTCTGCGAATCTAGTATTTCATGATCGGTCGAAGCACATTGATATTAGGTGTCGCTTTGTTAGAGATTATGTCCAACGAGAAGTAGTACAGTTGAGGTACACTCCTACAGCAGAACAGGTAGCAGACATCCTCACCAAGCCTCTAGGAAGAACAAAGTTTGTTTATTTCAGAGAGAATATGGTGATGGTGAAGAATCCATTTCAGTAGAAGAAATGGATAAGTGTTTGGAGTTGTAGTGCAGTAGTTAGCAGTCGCAGGGCTATGGGCAGCATGATGCAACATGTTGAGAGGGAGTTGCAGTACAGATGTGGCAGTAGCAGTGGTAGTGTCATGGGTAGCAATATAGGAAGTAGCAGTGCAAGGAATGTGAGGCAACAAGCCAAACATCAGCATAGGTACCGAAGTGGAAGATTAGTGTGATGTTTCTATCGTGAAGCATTAATAGAGCACATTCCTCGCTAAGAGGGAGTGTTGATTTCTGGTAGCATCGGATGTGCTCTAGCCATGAAAATTGGTGGAGAGGCTAAGGGACATGAGATCTCCAAGACCCAGAAATCATTTGAGAAATTCCACCCGGATGAGGAGTTATTAAAATAATTAATATTTTTAATGGGTTCCTAAGTCTAAATTTAGGAAAATAAAAAATATTAATGGGCATTAATAAAGATAAGGGTGAAAAGCTTCTAAGAGACGAGGATCAAGTCTGTTTTAATATTAGCTGTTGTTTAGAGACTTAATCTCGACCGTTGATTCATCAATAGGGAAAGTATAAGAGAAGACTTGAGGATCATTTGGAGACACACCGATAGATACTCAGTATTTCAAGGAAAATCGATTCTCAAGAGAAGGAAATCAATTTCAGAGGGAGAGTTGCAGGGTGGAGGAAGAGGAGGGCATCAACAGCAAGCTGTGTCTGAGGAGGAGGTGACGTAGGGACAATAAGAGAATGCAGAGAGAGACGCAGTCTAGAGGAGAGACATAGCCCCCACGCAGGCTGACGCAGAGGGACGCAGAGCCACTCAGAGCCACGCAAAGGTGACACGGGTGTGGGAGAAGGATCTCCAAAGTGTCAGAAAATTGCAAAGGGAGTCTCAGGTGTTTTCTTTCAGTTTCTTTGTGAAATCATTCCTTGTAAAAGCGATTACTGTTGAAGATTAATAAAACCCTCACCTACTACACCGGTTTTCCCACATTGGGTTTTTCCGGGGAAAATTGTCCAAAAACAACTGTGTAGATGTGATTGGTTCTTATGCATGTATTTTTCTCTGTGTAATTATGTGATAAATGCAGTAGAATTTATTTTAATATTTGCTAGAGGGATTTTGTAAATAACTTATAATGAAGAATAAGTAGGTAAAATAAATCAGTTGCTGTAGTAGAATTTCAGTTTAGAAATTTTCACAATTAATGTGCTGGGGTGGTTGTGGAACATGGGATTCTTTGAAAGGCAAATCCCACTCTGGTTGTCGCAGAAGATCATGGTGGTATCCAACATGTGCTCAAATAGCTCACTGAATAACTTTCTCAACCAAACAACTTCACAACAGGCCATACTCGTAGTAATGTATTCAGCCTCGACAGTGCTTAAAGCAACCGATTTCTGCTTCCTTCTCATCCAAGATATTGAAGCAGACCCCAAAGAGAAGCAACACCTAGACGTGCTCTTATGATCCACCACATTGCCAACACAGTTAGCATCTGTATATCCATGTTGCCTCAAATTCCCGACAGTGTATCTCAGTTCATAATGGATTGTGCCCTGAAGATATCTCAAGAGATTCTTAGTAGCAATCCAATGAATGTGATGAGGCTCAACCATAAATTGACTGAACGTGTTCACAATGAAGCATATGTCAAGATGAGAGTTTACCAAGAACATCAAGGCCCCCACAAGTTGTCGATAATTGGAAGGGTTCGCTAATCCAGGCCAAGCAACACTTCTACATAGCTTCATGAAGTTGAGCTCCATCGGAGTAGACATGGACTTGCAATCCACCATCCCACATCTCTCAAGCAACTTCACAATGTACTTTCCTTGAGAAAGGAAAATCTCATCTGGCTTTTGCTAGACCTCCAACCCTAGGAAGTAGTGCATCAGTCTTGGGTCCTTCATCTCAAATTCGGAAGCCAACTCCCTCTTGCATTGGTGCATGAGAGGGTCATCACCTATCAAAAAGAGATCATCCACATAAAGGACCAGAATGAGAGGTCTGTCCCTTTTAACCTTGAAGTATAGGTTCGGGTCAACTTCGATCCTTGTAAATCCTAGCTTCATAAGATATTTATCAATCCTTTCATACTAAGCCATAAGGGCTTGCTTCAACCCATAGAGGGCTTTCGGTTCATCTAACGAAGATTCATACAACTTTCCGACATCATCATCATTGTACTTCCTAGGAATAGGAAGATCTCAGACTTTCCCAAGGGCAAAATCTTCATCGAAAGTGACATCATGACTTATTTCAACTTCTCTTTGACCAGGCACATAGATTCTATATGCCTTCGAAGTTTCACTATAGCCCACAAACATTCCTTTCTTCCTGGAAGCATCCAACTTATTTTTTTTCTTGTTTCAGCACATGAAAATATATGGGACAACCAAAAATTCTAAAATGAGAAATATCAGGTTTCTTACCGGTGAAAACTTCTTCGGGTGTCTTGAAGTCCAATGCTTGATGCAGGCATCTATTTTGACCATACAAAATGGTGTTGGCAGCGTTTCCCCATAAGAACTCCGGTAGTCCTCGGCCATGAAGCATGGCATAGGTGGCTTCCATGATAGTTCGATTCTTCCTTTTGGCAACACCATTTTGCTTAGGAGTATATACAGTAGTGGTTGTTGATTTGGGGTAGCATCGGATGTGCTCTAACCATAGAATTTGGCAGAGAGGTTAGGGCACATGAGATCTCCAATACCCAAAAAGGGTTTGGGCAGATTCTAAATAGTTTAGGAGATATTAAAATGATTAATATTTTTAATGGAGTCCCTAGGTCTAAACTTAGGGAAATTAAAATATTAATGTGGATTAATATAAAACTGTGTTAGAATTGTCCAAAAGACATGGATCAAGCCAGATCTAATCTTACCCATTGATTAGGGACTTAATTTCGGCCGTTGATATGTCAACGAGAAAAGTATAAGAAGAACTTGAGGGTCACTTGGAGAGTACACCAGAGTGATCAATCATTCTATTCTCTAGAGCGGGGTTTGCTAAGAGAGATAGAATCAGTGATCGGAGTTGCAGCTAAGGGGCATTGAGTATAGAGAGACAGAGAGGCAGAGATAGTGCCGGGGGAGCAGCGCAGGAGCCAAAGAGAGTGACACAGTAGAAGCCAGGGCTTACGCAGGGCCGTGCAGAGGCAGTCGAGAGCTGTGCAGTGCTTCAGAGAGGCCAGCGTTGCTGACGCAAAGGGCCAGAAGGTTGACGCAGGGCCTCCTGAGGCTGACGCAAGCCCATTCAGGGTAACACAGGGCTAACATTGGGCAGAGAGAGGCTGATGCAGTCTAGAAAGGCAGACACTGGGGTTTCTGGGGCAGATTGGAGTTGAGGAGCTGCTAGAAGGTTTATCCGGGGTTTCAACCAGGACATTTGTCTCAGACTAAGAGGTACTATTGCCAAGGAAATTCTTTGTTGGGTAAGCCGGATTTGGCACCCAGATTGTACTCTGAATTTGCTTAATAAGAAAACCCTCAGATAGCTGCACCATTTTTCCTGCATTGGGTTTTTCCAGGGACATTGGTCCAAAAATAACGGTGTTATTTGGTGTGATTGTTTATGTTTCCTTCAGTTGTTGATCTGTAATATGTTGAACATGCAATAGTGCTTCTTTTCAGTATTTACATTGTAAATAACTTGTTAAGTAATGGAACAAGTAGGTAGGAATAAATCAGTAAAGTGCATGGAGGGTTTCTAATTGGTAACCTTAGAAACTTCAACATGGTATCAGAGGGTGGTTGCAGATCACAGGAGAACTGAGGACATCAGCAGAGCAGACCAATAGCAGCAGAAAACAACTGTCCGAGTGACAAAAGTTGTTTCTAGCAGAGCAGCAGCAAGGGAAGGGTGACGTAGTGCTTGCGTCATCAAGGGTGAACCAGGAAGAGGCAACGCAAAGGCTAAGGGAGGCAAAGGGAGCCTCACGCAGAGCCATGCAGAAGCTAGGAGGGTTGACGCAGTTGGCTGAAGAGGGCGGGTTGCTGGTGCCGGGATTGCGCAGAGCCTAGGAGCTCTCACCTTCAGGTTGCTTGGGTTTAGAAGGCTGTGGGAACATTGCAGAGTGGAGCTGGTGAGGTATTGTAGTCAAAACAATACTTGACAGAGGAAGGCCAAGACAAGGGAGTTGTTACTGAGGGTTTCTAGCCAAGAAATCTGGATCAGTGGTGCGGTTGCACAAACGATCAAAGTAGGGGGCATCTCGACATTGGCAGAAGGATTTCCAAGAGGGAAACAAGACTCAGAGGGAGTCAGATCAAGAACTTCCACGAGCGAAGTAGAAGAGCATCATGGAACTACACGAAGTAGGAGACCAGGACAGACTGGATGGAGCGTCAAACTTCGCAGTTTGGAAGGCCAGAATCTTATCCGTACTTGATGGAAATCGTGTCAAGCACTTCGCTTTAAAGATGACAGCTGTCCAGTCGACCCAACTGAGAATGACAAGTACGAGGAGGTAATGGCGAGGGCCAAGAGCATCATCCTTGATGGGGTCAAGGACCATGTAGTACCACACATTGCCGAGAAGGAAATGACATATGAGATGTGGGAGGCCATAAAAAAATTGTACTAGCATACTTCTGTGCAGAAGGATGTTACTAGAGAATCAGTTAAGGTCATATTAGATGAAGAAGGGAGAACCAATTGACACCTTCCTCGGAGGACTGAATGAGATCCGAGATCAATTGACTGATATAGAAGCCACACCGGATCAAGAATCGATGGTGAGGACAACCCTGAATGCAGTCTCAGAAGACTGGGAGGTATTTGTCCAGAGTATACTGGGCAGAGGGACACTTCCACCTTGGGATGAGATGTGGGCAGCTCTTCGCTAAGAAGAGATCAGAAGGCAGTTAAAGGCGGGAAGTGGCAGTAAGGGAATCAAAGTCAAAGAGGAGGAAGATGTTGCCCTAGCATCTGAGGGAAGGCAAGAAAAGTAGAAGAAGAAGGATCTCTCCAAGATCAAGTGCTTCCACTATGGGGAGCTAGGTCATTATGCAACCCAGTGTCCAAGGAAGAAGAGTAAGGGAGAGTATTTCGAGACTAAGGCAGCGCCAGCAAGGGCAGAGAAGGAAGTGGAGACAAACGATGACTGTACCATGAGTGCACATGCACCACTTGAGCGCAAGTGGGGAGACATCGAGCTGTAGTCAATTAGACTACAGGTGATGAGGGGCAGGATCCTCGAGGTACCCAGCCTCTTGGATTAGACCTTGCTACGGGAGCCCTGAAGAGGAGTAACAGCACTGGCTGATGTGGGTAGAGACGGATGCGGATGGAGCAGCAAAGAGAGCTACAGTGCAGGAGTTCTGAGACAACACGAGGCTAGCAGGTTGCAACAGTGCGAGAGGCACGGGAGTGTTGCACTAGTGCAGGATGGCATAGAGAGGTGTGCAACGGTGCAAGATGCAGGGAGTTGTTGCAGCAATGTAGAGGTCAGAGAGGGAGCACTTGTCAGCGGCAGAGGGAGCTTCAGCATCAGCGGATGTCTAGCCCAACAGAGAGGTCAAAGTTGGGAGATCAGTTACTTACTTCTCAGTAACTGAGTTGCAGTGCAGCAGTGGGCAGCACAATGCAACATGATGAGAGGAGTTGCAGTGTGGATATAGCGTTGGGAGAAAGGACCAGCAGCACGAATGCAGAGAGAGCTGTCGTACATATGCAAAAATGGCTATGGCAGAACCATGGGCAACAGTACAGGATACAACAGTGCAGAGGATGGTTGACAACAAGCCTAGCATCAACATAGGGACCGATGCCGGATAATCAGAGTAATACTCAGTGAGGAGTATTGCCAGAGCACAGTCCTCGCTAAGAGGGAGTGTTGATTTGGGGTAGCATCGGATGTGCTTTAACCACGAAATTTGGTGGAGAGGTTAGGGCACATGAGATCTCCAATACCCAGAAAGGGTTTGGGCAGATTCTATACAGTTTAGGAGATATTAAAATAATTAATATTTTTAATGGAGTCCCTAAGTCTAAACTTAGGGAAATTAAAATATTAACGTGGATTAATATAAAACTGTGTTAGAATGGCCCAAAAGACATGGATTACCCCAAATCTAATCTTAGCCATTGATTAGGGACTTAATCTCGGCCGTTGATATGTCGATGAGAAAAGTATAAGAAGAGGCTTGAGGGTCACTTGGAGAGTACACCAGAGTGATCAGTCATTCTATTCTCTAGAACGGGTTAGCTAAGAGAGATAGAATCAGTGATCGGAGTTGCCACTGAGGGGCATTCAGTACAGAGAGGCAGAGATAGTGCAGGGAGAGTAGTGCACATGCCAGAGATAGTCTCGGGAGAGCAGCGCAGGAGCCAGAGAGAGTGACGCAGTAGCAGGGCTCACGCAGGGCCACCACACAGAGGCAACCAGGAGCTGCGCAGTGCTCCAAAGAGGCCAGCGTTGCTAATGCAAAGGGCCAGAAGGCTGACACAAGGCCTCTTGAGGCTGACGCAGGCCCATTCAGGGTGACGCAAGGCCAAACGTTGGGTAGAGAGAGGTTGACACAGTCCAAGAAGGCAGACGCTAGGGTTTCTGGGGCAGATTGGAGCCGAGGAGCTGTCGGAAGGTTTATCTGGGATTTCAACCAGGACATTTTGTTGATTTGGGGTAGCATCGAATGTGCTCTAGCCACGAAATTTCGTGGAGAGGTTGGGGCACATGAGATCTCCAATACCCAGAAAGGGTTTGGGCAGATTCTAAACAGTTCAGGAGATATTAAAATAATTAATATTTTTAATGGAGTCCCTAAGTCTAAACTTAGAGAAAATAAAATATTAATGTGTATTAATATGAAATTGTGTTAGAATAGTCCAAAAAACATGGATCAAGCCAGATCTAATCTTAAAAGTTGATTAGGGACTTAATCTCGACCGTTGATTTGTCAACGAGGAAAGTATTAGAGAAGGTTTGAGGGTCACTTGGAGAACATATTGAGGGAGACCAGTCGGTTCAATTTCTGGAGCGGGGTTTGCTGAGAAATTGAACCAGTGGTTTGGAGAGTAGTCAGGCAGCAGCAAGTACGGAACAGTGAGACAGGAGATCAATGCAGAGGCAGAAGAGGCAGACGCAGGGCCAGAGGAAGCTACGCAGAGGCAACAGAGACTGCGCAAAGCTAGCAAGGCCTGCATCATCCATGCAGAGGCTACAGGAGTGACACAGAAGGCCAGAGAGGCTGCACAAAGCCTCAGTAGGCTAACGCAGAGGGTTTCAGGTTGATGTAGAGGTCAATAGGGCCTACGCTAGGTTCAAAAGAAGTGTTGGAAATTTTTCTATCTTTGGGTAAGCTAGTTTGGCACCTTGTTGTACTAGAAAATTGCTGAATAATAAAATTATCCCTTACTACAACGATTTTCCCACATTGGGTTTTTCTGGGGACATTAGTCCAAAATAGCAGTGTCAATGTGTGCATATGTTTGTTTTTGTATTAAGGTGCGATATCTGCAACAATATTTATTTTAATGTTTATTGAAGTAATTTCATGAATAACTTATGATGAAATAAGTAGGAAAAGTAAATCAATTGCTGCAGTGGTAGAATTTTCACATGGTATCAAAGCAAGTAATCAGAGACGGAAAGGGAAAATCAGTTATGGGTCGAGACCATGATGTAGAGGCATACACCTCAAGGGACTTACGCAGATTTTCAGAAGATTGCACAAGAGAGAGATTTCACTTTCTCTATGTTGGCTTCCAGGTTGGAAGAAGAAGTGGGGTGCATGACTAGTGCTGTATCATTAGAAGTATGGTATATAGACAATGAAGCCTCGTGGCATATGACGGGAATTAGGGAGTGTTTCTCAGAATATCAAAAAGAGAAGATGAACTTTCAGATCACCATGGGGAACAAAGGAAAGTGTACTCCAGTAGGAAAGGGTACCATAGTTTTTCAGATAGAATCGGGAGTGGTTTCGTGCCACAAGTGTGTTGCATGTACCAGGATTGGGGATGAACTTACTTTCTGTGTCACAACTACAAGGAAAGGGCTATGACATCTACTTCATCAAGGAAATGGTATACATCAAACACTCGAGCTGGAAAAAGAAAGTGCAGATCGGGATCAAAAGTAATCGGTTGTATAGATTACAACTAGAATCTCCAATGGCACTAATAGGCAGTCATGGGGACAAGGACTTGAACAAAATATGGCACAGAAGGATGGGTCACTTGCACCATGGAGCTCTGAGAATTCTTAGGAGCACTGTAATAGGAGTTCTGGATCTGAGTACGGAAAGAGATGATGTATGCAAGGGATGCGCTCTAGGAAAGTATGCCAAGGCGGCATTTCCTAGGAGCAAACACAGGGCCAAGAGTGTACTAGGATTGACACACTCAGATATTTGCAGACCTTTGTCTGTCAAAGCTCTCAGTGGTGCAGAGTATTTCCTTACCTTATTGATGACCACTCAAGGAAAACTTGGATTTATTTTCTGAAAACCAAGGATGAGATTTTCTGTCGATTCAAGGAGTTTAAGTCTCTAGTGGAGAATCTGACTAGCAAGAAAATAAAAGTATTGTGCTCAGATAATGGTCGAGAGTATGTTGATAAGGACTTCACTGATTATTGTGCTAAGGAAGGCATCAAAAGAGATTGGACAACTCCCTACAATCAGGAGTAGAATGGGGTGGCAGAAAGGAAAAACAGGACTATTGTAGAAGCAACTAGGGCCATGCTGTATGATCAGGATATGCCAAAATTCCTGTGGGCGGAAGCATGCAACACATCTGTCTACATTCAAAACAGGACTCCTCATTGGGCATTAGGCAAGATTACTCCAGAGAAAGTCTTCATTGGGAAGACGCCTGAAGTCAGTCATTTCATGATATTTTGGAGTTTAGCATATTGCCGCATACCTAAAGAAAAGAGGAAGAAGTTGGATCAGACTGTAGAAAAGTGGTATTTGGTGGGATATAGCGAGAATGCTAAGGCATATAGAATCTATCTTCCAGGGAGTAGGAAGGTAGTAGTACGATGAGATGTAAAGTTCATGGAGGATAGAGCTTTCAGAAGATCTTGCGAAATGCCTTCCGAGGAGTAGTCGAAAGAGGATCTGTTGGTCATGCCTCTTCAACCAATGGAAGTGAAGAATTCTTCCTCAGGTTAGGAAGATTCTCAGGATGAGGAGGAGGAGCAAACAAAAGCACCTGCTGGTAGAGGAAGAACCAACAGGGAACTTCGTCAGATTCTGCGTGATGTAGAGAACTTCATCGGAGAGCTAAGGAACAGTAAGAGGGAGCAAAAACAGGCAGACAGGTATCAGGCATTAGTAGCTCAGAATGGGGAGCCTACCAGTTTCAAGGAGGCAGCTCAAGATCAGGTTTGGCTAGATGCGATGGTGGAGGAGTATAACTCCATAATGATGAATGATGTCTGGGAGGTGGTATCAAGGCCTCAAGACAGATCTGTGGTAGGTTCAAGATGGATCTAAAAGATCAAATATGTTGCGGACGGCAGTGTTGAAAAATACAAGGCCAGGTTTGTGGCTAAGGGGTATGCTCAAAAGGAAGGGATTGAGTATGAGGAAACCTTCGCCCCGGTAGCCAGGTATACATCTATTAGGACCGTGATATCTCTTGCAGCCCAGATGGGATGGGAGATCCATCAGATGGATGTCAAGATGACATTTTTGAACAGGGCAATAGAAGAAGAGGTATACATTGAATAACCAGAGGGCTTTGAAACGCATGAGAAGGAGTCTCATATATGCAGATTGAAGAAAGCCTTGTATGGGCTGAAGCAGGCATCGAGAGCATGGTATGGTTGAATAGATGGCTACTCACAGAAGATGAGGTTTGTCAAGAGTGACGCGGATCCGAATCTCTACTATTTGGTTGTAGAGAATGAGCTACTTATCTTAGTATTATATGTGGATGATCTCTTCCTGACAGGATCATCTAGACTCATTGAGGACTGCAAGAAGAATCTAGCCACAAAATTCGATATGAAGGATCTGGGATGAATGCACTACTTCCTAGGGTTGGAAGTTTGGCAGTAGAAAGGAGAAATATTCCTTGGGCAAGGTAGGTATGTTACAGAAATCCTGAAAAGGTTCGGGATGGGAGACTGCAGACTTATGGCTACGCCAATGATCACCAATTGGAAGAAGATTGACACATCAGAAGACAAGGATGTCGATCCCACCCTACAGGGTCCCTGATGTATCTGGTCAATACCAGGCCAGATATTTGCTACGCTGTCAACACCCTCAGTCAGTTCATGGTGGAACCAAAGAGGGCACACTGGGTAGCAGCCAAACACGTTCTCAGGTATTTACAAGGAACAGTTGATTATGGGCTCTTATACACCAAGGGGAAGGATATCAGGTTGAGAGGATTTACTAATGCAGATTGGGCAGGAAGTTTAGTGGATCGAAAAAATACCTCTGGGTAATGTTTCAACATTGGATTAGGAATGACCTCCTGTTGTAGTAGGAAACAAAAGTCTGTGGCTCTGAGCTCGTCTGAGGCAGAACATATGGCAGCAAGCACAACTTCATGTGAGGCCATATGACTTAGAAAGCTGTTGGTAAAACTATTCAGAAAAAATATGGAGGCGACCAGGGTCATGTGTGATAATCAGAGTTGCATCAAACTCTCTGAGAATCCAGTATTCCATGATAGGTTGAAGCAGATCGATATCCGGTGTCACTTTGTCAGAGACTGTGTCCAATGAGGAGCTGTACAGTTGAGCTACACTCCTACAGGAGAACAAGTGGCAGATATCCTCACCAAGGCCCTTGGAAAGTCAAAATTTGACTACTTCAGGGAAAATATGGGGATGGTAAAGAACCTGTTTCAGAAGTAGTGTGTTAGTAGCACGAATGAAGAGGGAGTTGCAGTGCAAATGCAATGTTGGGAGAAAGGACCAGCAACAACACAGATGTAGAGGGAGTTGCAGTGTCGAGAGAAAGGACAAATAGCAACACGGATGCAGAGGGAGCTGTTGTACAGATGTAGCAGTGGCAGTAGCAGAGTCATGGGCAGCAATATAGGATGCAACAGTGAAGAGGATGTTGGGCAAGGAGGATTAACATCAGCACAAGGACTGATGCTGGATGATCAGGGTGATACTCAGTGAGGAGTATTATTAGAGCACAAACCTCGCTAAGAGGGAGTGTTGATTTGGAGTAGCATCAGATGTGCTTTAGCCACGAAATTTGGTGGAGAGGTTGGGTCACATGAGATCTCCAATACCCAGAAAGGGTTTGGGCATATTCTAAACAGTTCAGAAAATATTAAAATAATTAATATTTTTAATGAAGTCCCTAAGTCTAAACTTAGGGAAAATAAAATATTAATGTGTATTAATATGAAACTGTGTTAGAATTGTCCAAAAGACATGGATCAAGCCAGATCTAATCTTAATCATTGATTAGGGACTTAATCTTAGCCGTTGATTTGTCAACGAGGAAAGTATAAGAGGAGGCTTGAGGGTCACTTGGAGAACACATTGAGGGAGACCAGTCAGTTCAATTTTTGAAGCAGGGTTTGCTGAGAAATTGAACCAATGGTCTGGAGAGCAGTCAGGAGGAAACAAGTATGAAACAAAGAGACAGGAGATCAACGGAGAAGAGGCAGACGCAGGGCTAGAGGAAGCCATGTAGAGGCAACAAAGACTGCACAGAGCCAACAAGGCCTGCATCATCCACGCAGAGGCTGCAGGAGTGACGCAGAAGGCCAGAGAGGCTGCGCAGAGCCTCAGTAGGCTGACGCAGAGGGTTTCAGGGTGACACAAAGGTCAATAGGGCCTGCGCTAGGTTTAGAAGAAGTGCTGGAAATTTGTCTATTTGTGGGTAAGCTAGTTTGGCAACTTGTTATACTAGAAAATTGTTGAATAATTAAATCCTCCCTTGCTGCACCAGTTTTCCCACATTGGGTTTTTCTAGGGGTCCAAAATAACTATGTCAATGTGTGCATATGTTTGTTTCTGTATTATGGTGTGATATCTGCAACAATATTTATTTTAATATTTGTTGAAGTAATTTCATGAATAACTTGTGATGAAATAAGTAGGAAAAGTAAATCAGTTGCTGCGGTGATAGAATTTTCATGCATTTGTTTCAGACTAAGAGGTACTACTGCCAAGGAAATTCTCTGTTGGGTAAGCTGGATTTGGCACCCAGATTGTACTATGAATTTGCTTAATAAGAAAACCCTCAGATAGCTACACTAGTTTTCCTGCATTGGGTTTTTCCGGGAACATTGGTCCAAAAATAATGGTGTCATTTGGTGTGATTGGTTATGTTTCCTTCAGTTGTTGATTTGTAATATTTTGAACATGCACTAGTGTTTATTTTCAGTACTTACATTGCAAATAACTTGTTAAGTAACAGAACAAGTAGGTAGGAATCAATCAGTAAAGTGCATGGAGGGTTTCTAATTGGTAGAATTTGAAACTTCAACAGTGGTCTCCCTATTAATGCCAGTTTCTTTACAATAGTCATTGAATTCAT
The DNA here is from genome assembly GCA_000404065.3 of Pinus taeda. Lineage (NCBI taxonomy): Eukaryota > Viridiplantae > Streptophyta > Pinopsida > Pinales > Pinaceae > Pinus > Pinus taeda. The sequence goes on along the minus strand of APFE031180463.1, from coordinate 15,729 downwards.
TTGACTCATATTTGGTTCCATTAGCGGTCCTTAATATTTTGATCTTCTTCCCTGTTTGATTCTCGACCAAGGCTTTGAAAGAGCGAAACCATTTGAACACTTCATCCTTCTTCTTTAAGAAATAAATCCATGTTTTGTGAGAGAACTCATCCACAAAAATTGCATAGTACAAATATCCTCCCAAAGATGTTACGGGCAACATATTTGATAGAACAGAATGGATCGATTGAAGAGTATTGGTAGTTTGATTTCCACTTGAGGGGAATGGTCCCCTTGTATGTTTTCCAGCTGCACAACCCTGGCAAAATCCTTCATGATCTAAGTTGAATTCGGGCATACCTGTGACCATCTTCCTTACATTACGTAAGGCTTTGTAATGAAAGTGAGAAAATCTTTTGTACCATAATTTAGATTGAAAAGAAGTATCGCAAGTCATAGCTCCCAAAGGACTTCCTCCAACTTGATAGAGACCTTTAACCCTAAATCCAAGTATAAATGCATCTTTCGGGTTCCTTTGCCAAACACGAACCTTCTCATCAACGAATGTCACCTTGAAACCATTATCCTCCATCGTAGAAATAGAGACCAGGTTCTTTTATACAACACTTCTTGTAAATGAAGGGTTTGACCTTGATTTAAGTGAAGAGTAATAGTCCCAATTCCTTTCATGGGATAAGTGGTATTATCCCCAACTATAATCTCCATATTAGTTTCTTTTCAATCAAGTTTGAGAGGGCCTCTTTGTACCTAGTGAAGTGCCTTGAGGCACCACTATCAATCAACCAATGATCTAATGTATCGAGAGGAGAGGTGGTGGTGAGGGAAGAAATAAGATAAAATTCTTTTTGCTTTTCTACAACATTAACTTCTTCATACCTGGAGTTTCTCGACTTCTTGAGAGGACTACCATTTCCATATTGAGCAACGGGAGCATTCTTCTTTCCTTTGTTGTTGAATCTATTGTTCCCTTGATTTCCATTGCGGGTGAAGTTGTTATTGTTGTCATCATCTCTTGGAGTATCCTTCTTGTGAGGACACTCTCTAGAAAAGTGGGCAAACCTGTTGCAATTGAAGCATCTTCCTTTTCTTCCTTCTTTGAATCCCTGCTTGAATCCTTGACCTTGTCTTCTTGGACCAACATTGTTCTTTCTTTTAGCATGAGTGGAGAAGGCGGTAGGATTATTTCCATTTGAGGGCTTGTCTCTTTCCATCATCCTTATTTCTTCTTAAGTGCATCTAGCCTATAATTCATCAAATCTCGAAATCCTGTCATTATTAGGAATATTGGTGTCAAATGCATCCCAAGTTTGGGGTGTGAAAATTTCATCTATTGCAATAACTGAAAAATATTCTTCTAATTGTCAAATAAATTATGTAGTTTATTTGCCCAAGCAAATATCAAATAAGTTTACTACTGCAATTTTCACAATAAATTACTGCGGAAAATAAAATGTTGGAAATAGAGAAATTGTAGTGCACACAAAAAATATGAACACAATTATTTTTGGACAATTGTCCTCGGAAAAACCCAATGTGGGAAAATCGGCACAGGAGATGAAGGTTTTTTTATTAATTTTCAAAAACAAATCTAAGTACAAGAATTCTGGCAATCTAGACAGAGAAAAATTCCTAAGAAATTTCTCACTCTCCATAGAAACTTCCTGACCAAGAGATGGACCCTCTGCCCATACGTTGGTGCCTCTACCTCACTCTCTGTGCAGTGCTATTGTGGAATATGCTCTCCCTCACGCTGCCTCTTCTTGCATTCAGAAATCTACCTTCTGTACTCTTGCTGCTACCTTCTCTCTCACCTGCTACTCACCCTCTGGCTCTATCTCCTTTGCTGAATCACAACCACTGAGAAAATCGATCGGCCTGCGCAATTGAGCAATTGCACTGGTGTGTTCTCCATCTACCCATCGACTTCTTATATTCTTCTATTGGAGCACCAACGACCAAGATTAAAACATAATCGATGTCCCAAATTATTTCCCTATCGATCCATGTGAGTTCTTATAACATTCACACCATGACTTAATTAATTATGATCAATTAGTCATATTCCCTAAGTTTAGACTTAGTAAATATTTAAAAACCGACTAATAATCTAATTAAGTCATCTCTAGTTGGAATTTCCAGAAACGATTTTGGGTTTTGGAGATCTCATGTATTCTAGCCTCTCAATAAAATTTTGTGGTGGGAACACATCTGATGCTACAAAAACTAACACTCCATCCTAGCGAGGGATGTGTTCTAGTGTTGCTGCCCCCTATAGCAACGCCCTACCTTTGCATCATCTCCTATCACGCTGCTGATGTCTGGTTGCTGCTGCCACCAACCACTGCGTAACTCTGATATATGTTGCATATGTGCTACTGCTGACCTTGCTGAACTGTTGCCAACACTGCATCTGCACTGCAACTCCCTCTCATCTGCTATTGCTACTGCAACTCCCTCTCATTTGCTGCTGCTACTAAAACTTCAACATCTACAATTGAGAACCATTTGAGGTACCTGGTATCTGCTATTGAAACGAGTTCTCCACCATACCCCTTTGTTCCCTAAATTGGATGAACTTAACTCTCCCTAGAGCCTTCGTGAGTATGTCTGCTACCTGATCTCCTATGGGAACAAACTGCAACTAGACTGCCCCACGCTGTACACAATCTTTGATGAAATGACATCTGATATCTATGTGCTTCGACCTATCATGAAACCCTGGACTCTTAGAGAGTTTTATGCAACTTTGATTATCATAGTAGACACTGGTTGCTCCCATCCTCTGCCTGAACAGGCTCACGAGAAGCTTCCTAAGCCAAATGGCTTCGCACGTAGTTGTGTTGGTTGTCATATATTTTGCTTCTGCTGAGCTCAGTGCTACTGACTTCTGCTTCCCACTACACCAAGAAACCATCCTTGATCCAACGCTGAAGCAATACCAGAGGTACTTTTCTTGTCCACAGAACTGTTTGCCCAATCTGCATCTATGAATCGACATAATCTGACATCATCTCCTTGAGTATATTTCAACCCATACCCAATTGTGCCGCGCACATACCTTAGAATGTGCCTTGCTGCTGCCCAATGTACCCTTTTTGGCTCAACCATGAACTGACTAAGGGTATTGACAGTGAAACAAATGTCTAGCCTAGTGTTGACTAGATACATGAGATACCCAATGAGCTGTCTATACAAGGTGGGGTTGACTTCCTTGTCCCCTGATGCATCTATCTTCTTCCAATTGGTGATCATGGGTGTAGTCATGGGCCAACAATCCTACATTCTGAACCTCTTCAGAATATCTAAAGCATATCTCTCTTGCACAAGGAAGATCTCCCCATTCTTCTGCCAAACTTCCAATCTTGGAAAATAGTGCATCAACCCCATATCCTCCATGTCGAATTTTGCTACAAGGTTCCTGTTGCAGTCTTTTATGAGCCCCGATGATCCTGTCAAAAAGATATCATCCACATACAAAACCAGAATAAGTGGCTTGTCCTCTACCATCAAATAGTATAGGTTGGGATTTGCATCACTCTTGATGAATCCCAACTGCTGCAAGTTACTGTCAATCCACCCATACCATGCCCTGGGTGCCTGCTTGAGCCCATATAGGGCTTTCTTCAACTTACACACGAGTGCGCTTCTCATGAGTTTCAAAGCCTTCAGGTTGTTCTATATACACCTCTTCGTCTACCACCCCATTCAAGAATGTTCTCTTGACGTCCATCTGGTGAATCTCCCATCCCATTTGACCTGCTACGGATATAACATATCTGATAGAGGTATATCTAGTGACTGGGCCGGAGGTCTCCTCGTAGTCTATTCCCTTTTTCTGTGCATACCCCTTTGCCACGAACCTAGCCTTGTACTTCTTTACACTGCCATTTGCACTGTACTTGATCTTGTAGATACATCTGGAACTTACAACTGATCTATTTTCCAGCCTCAACACTCCCTCCCAAACATCATTTGTCATTATAGAACTATACTCTTCTACCATGGCATCCGCCCACACTTGATGTTGTGCGACTTCCTAAAAGCTGGAGGATTCTGCAACCTGAGTTACCAAGGCTTGATATCTATCAGGCTGTTTGCGTTGTCTCTTGTTTGTCCTACAAACTCTGATAAACTCCTCTGCATCTCTTAATGTTTGACGAACTTCCTTGTTGGCTCTACCACTAGTGGTGGGAGGTTCAATCAATTCCTCCCCCTATTCTTGCTACTCCGTTTGCTGAGAACTCCTCGGATCTCCTACCCTTGAGGAAATATTGGTACTAGTCACTGTACTTGATCCTTGTGACTGTCCTCCTGCTAGGTCCACTAGTTGTCCCTGCGGTTGGAGTAACAAAACTTCTGCTGATTGATTCTAATCACCTGCAGGCATCTCTCGAGATCTCCTAAAAGCTTTGTCCTCCATGAACTTTACATCTCGTCTCACTACAATCTTCCTACTACTAGGAATGTACAATTTGTATGCCTTTGAGGTCTCACTATAATGGATGAGGAACCCCTTCTCTACAGTCTAATCCAATTTACTATGTTTTTCATTTGGCACGTGGCAATAAGATGCACTCCCAAAAATCCTCAAGTGACTTACATCAGGCTTCTTTCCTGTGAAGATTCCCTCTGGCATTTTCTTCCCCAATGCTCTATGAGGAGTTTTGTTCTGAATGTACATTGCTTTGTTACATGCCTCTGCCCATAGAAATCTGGGAAGTTCCTTATCATATTGTTACCACTCAAACCAGCGGGGGACCTAAAAGGGGTTCCTAAGAGGGCAATTTCTAGGTTAAGGGTAACAATGGAGGCTTAGCTCACTGTCACCACAACTAAGTGTCCTTGCTCTTTACAGACTTTCACCGATGGGAGGAGTCCCGGTAGTGTAGGGATCACTTGTAAAGTATATGTCAATGGATAGGTGGAAAGTGACCCTGAAAACCCTTTCCCAAGGATGGAGTGAAGAATGGGACTTGCTTGCTCTTTAAGCAAGGGACTTGGTCCTCTAGCGGTAAGGGCTGAGAATTGGAGGGTTGAGGGAGAAGGAATAGGCTTATAGTGTTGACCTAGGTTGTCATTGATGTCAATATGGCAATATTCTAGATACTAGATGATCCATGAAGGGGAAGCAGAACAGATCCATGAAGAGACAGGAACAAGGCCATCAGGATAGCCAAGCCATAAGCAAGAGTCTATTAACGGAGGAGTTAACAAAGGAGGAATATCAAAGCCATCGCTTATGCTTAAGAGTATTGCAGAATATCAGAGGACATCATTGAAAGACATTGCAAAGCGAAAGGAAGACATTGGAGCAAGAGGAGCCACATCGGAGGAGCATTGCATGTAATACATGCCTAAGAAGAACCAAGAGGAAGAAGTCATCAAAAGAGGAGTTAACATGCCAGAGGAGGCAAAACAGAGCCACATTGGAGGAGCATTGCATGTAATACATGCTCAATAAGAACCAAGAGGAAGAAGTCATCAAAAGAGGAGTTAACATGCCAACGGAGGCAAAACATAGCTATCAGAGCTACAGGAGGAGCCATATATATATGCCATATATATGTCATTTATATATGCAAAGAAGAACATATCGGAGGAGCAAACAGAGCAAACAAAGGAGTAAACAGAGCTATCAGAGAGCATAGGAGGAGTCTTATCGGGAGTAATACATGCAAAAGAGACTTATCAGAAATAATGTATGCCAGCTAAAGAAGAGCGGAATACATATATGTGGAAGAGTTAAAAGGAGTAGAGCTGTATATAATATAAGTATATGCGAAATACACTATCGGAGCAAAGTATGGCAAATATGCCAAAGAATACACTATCGGGAGCTATCATGAACAATATAGTGTATATGCATGCAAATACACTATTGGAGGCGCAAACACATATATATAGGCTATATACATTATCGGAGGCAAAAACATGTACATATAGAGGAATACACTATCGGAGCGGAGAAATATGTAGAGATCGGCGATATTGTAATCAACAGTTCGGTTATGTGCCACTACCCAAAACCCCTGATTGCGATATATATGTATGAACCCGATGACATATATGTCCGGGTGTATAAACAGGTGAAGTCCGGGTAAGTGCTTCAAAGCGGGTTTTAAGTGTATTTCACATATGCGGGCCTTTAAGTCTTGCCACGTTAAAACATGCAAATTTGCAATCTATATATATATATATAATATTATATATATATTTATATATTTTAGATTATATACTGTGATACATGCGGACCTGCTGAAACACTGCAATATGATTTAATATCATATCGCATCCGCATGTGAATCGGCCATCAGCCATCGGGAAGTTGCGACTGCTGATTGCGATATATGTAGTGGACCCAATACAAGAATAGATGCAGGTGTAATGTTTTCTGAAGTCCGCCCTTTAGCGTTTCGGCCAGTTTTTCTCATATATTCTTGTGTATTTGAATATTTGCATTGTGTGGGGTTTGAAGGAAAAAATGCATTAAGAAACGCTCCTGATAGTTCAGGAGGCCTGAACGATGCTGATTGCAATTGCGATGGTGAAGTGGCAGGCAGGGGCCGTCCTAATTGGTACAATCTCTTTGTGTATGCCTATTATCATTGAAAAAAGGGGGTTTTGTTACAGTTTTAATATGCAGCAGTTGTTCTCTATGTATTTGGTCCTCGCCATTGAATCAACGTGTCTCAGGAGTGTTGGTGAGAACGAAGAGATAGAGGACGCCACAACGACCAAGGAGGTAAGCCGAAGGATCAAGCGAGGCAGAGGAAACTACAGAGATCAAGGAGGAAGCCAAAGAGCCAGCGGAAAGAGGAAACCGACAGTTAGAGGCATCAGGAATGTAAAAAACAGGAAAAACAGAGAACAAGGAGGGTTGAACGTTGTTGTGAAAGATGGAGGAAACAGAGGCAGCTAGCAGGGTCTAGCAGAACAAAAAAGGGTCGAAGGACCAACAAGACAAGAGGCATTTGAAGGGTGACCTTCTCAGCTAATTGTATTACCATGTGAAAGAATTAATCAGGTACACAATGCAGTTAAAAGAATAATTCTGTGATGTAATGGATAAAGTTTTATCTAACATTGTTTGAAGAGAGAAGTAGTCAGTAGAGAAGCAGTCATGCTAAAGCATTTACTGCGACACTAAGAGCAGATGCTTGAACAAGAAGTTGGTTCTTATGCAGAGCTTAGTGCAGCTATGAGTAGACTCACTAAAGCTGTGTGGAGACATTATCAAAGGTCATCTATTGGAGACTCTGTGTGGACAGTATGAAGAGTTGTAAGGACTCCTTCATAAGAACACTGGTTGTCATTGATGTTGTAGCATGGAGACTACAGTGAAGCTGTAAACAGAAAGAACTCAGTAAAGAAGAGTTCTGAGAGCAAAACATTACTATCCAACATGCCTTGACAAGATTGGGTTGGAACCCTTGGGGTTGGTGCCTCAGAAGTAAGAAGCATTGGAGTCCTTGGGGTTGATGCTTCAGAAGTAAGAAGGATTGGAGTCCTTGGGATTGGTGCCTCAAAAGTAGGAAGGATAGGTGTCCTTGGGACTGATGTCTCAGGAACTGGAAGGATTGAAGTCCTTGGGAGTTGGTGCTCCTAAGTCCAAGATTGTTGCCTTGGCGAAACAGAGTTGGAGCTCTAGAGGTTGGAGCCTCACAAAAGTCCAAGTTGGTGCTTAGGAACTGATTGCAACCACTTATATATTGTATCTATTTTATTGTAAAGATTATATTAATAAAAGCATTGATACTTGTTGTTCATCTTGTGTTCTGAATATAAATGTTTTAACTGGTAAAATAATAGTTGAAAATGAAATACTGATTCACCCCCCCTCTTAGTGTTTCCAACAATTGGTATCAGAGCCAGTACCTTCATTCAAAGCCTAATAGCTTGAAGGTTGATCTTTAGAACACAAATGGTGAAGTCAAGGAAGAAAGTCTCCAATCCTCCCAAGGATGTGTCTCCCTCTACTACTACAATAGAAGACAATAAATTTGAGGAGGCTCCATGGTTTAATGGGAACTTTAATATATGGGAAGCAAGAATGAGGAATTTCTTATAGACGCAAGGCACTGAAATCTGGAAATCAGTGATTGTTGATAGCAGGATGGATGGAGAATCCAAGGAGTACAATGCAAAAGCAATGAAGGCAATTTTGAATGGGTTGCCTGATTCTATAAAGAACAATCTACGAAAATATTCATCAACAAAGGGTATATGGGACAAACTTCATGACCTTCACTTAAAAGGAGCATTGACCATGACCATCAGTCAAGAAGATGATGGAAATCAAGAAGGAAATCTAGAACCCATCATAGAAGCTGAAAATGAGAATGATGACATCAAGACTAAAGCAAACCTAGAAGATGAAGAGAATGAAAAAGATTTTTATCTATGACAAATCAATTGGACAAAGTAAAGAAACGAGAAGATACATTGTCAAGTCAACTTGAACAAAGGCACAAGAGCTTGAACAAACTTGAAGAAGAGATTGGTCAGTACAAGGTAGAGGTCTCCTCTCTCAAATCTCAACTACAAGAAGCAAGGAAACAAGCACAAGGAGCTGAAAAGACCATGGAAGCATTGGAAGTCATGGAAGGAGAGGTTGATGAAGCAGGAAAGGAAAGAAACACCATGATCTGTCAACTAAAAGCAAGGGATGAAGGAATCTTCAAATTAAAATCTAACATCAAGCTTCTCAAGGCTGAAACATGTAAAGCTACAAGGATCAAGGAAGAAATGGAGAGCAGTCAACCAAAGAATGAAGAAATCTTCAAAATGAAGTCAGATAACATCTCCCTTAAAATAGAAGCAGATGAAGCTACTCGTATCAAGGAAGAAACTGAAAAACAACTTGCTAAGAAGTATAATGAATGTGAAAGATTGGAAGAAGAGATTGTCTTCCTCAGAAAAAAGGTTGAAGGGATGAACAAAATCTTGAAGAGCTCTCAGGCCTTGGATGACATGCTCAGCTATCAAATATGTCCATTTGATAAATTAGGTTTCGGGTATGGAGGTGAATCCTCAAACAAGAATGAAAATGCTTCAAACAAAAGGGATATGAAGTATTAGAATAATGCTATTTAGTGTTTAATGCTCATTCAGATAAGATCGTCTGTGATCTTATTAGCAATTTCTTAGAAGAAACTTATTGTTTCTATTTCTTAGTAGAAACTTGTTGTTTCTATTTCTGTAAATATCTTTGTATTATTTATTGAGCTTCATTGCTCATTGTAAATCAATTCAATACATTCATTGATTATGGTATCAGAGCTTGGTATTTTTTTCGAAATAATTTTTCATTTGTGTGAAAAAATTTTGTGCTTCATTTCGAAGTTGCTCTCTAGGTTTTGAATTTGTTGCATCATTGCAGATGCCATTGTTTTATCTGAGTGAGTGCTTTCTTGCTGTTTGAGTTGTTCTTAGGTGGTTTCGTAAGGTTTTCATTGGACCGGACACTATTTGGAATTTTTTTTACTGTGTGAATTTTTTTATATTGTTTGTGGTGATTATAGACTTCCAGAGTGATGGATCTGAAATCGGTGAAGCAGCCCTCTGCTGCCATGTCCAACACTGGATCTATTCCACGAGCGTGGGCTGTTGGTGAAAACACCACGAATGTCATCACCACAAAACTGACGTTTTTTCGCGGTACCCGCTTTTGTAATCGGCTAAGAGGCCACTATTCGAAATAATAATTTTCTTTCCTATCAGCGTCACAATTTCTGAACCTCGAAGCGTGGGCGGAATTCGAAGCATGGGTGGAATCTGCGCATTGTGAACACACACATTGCTATTCTGGTCTGAAGGCCAATTCGGGATTGCTTGAGATGGTCTATATTGACCTGCAGAAAGCGAAATTACGTCTCTGCAAAGATTTGTCCTCCGTAGTGGCCTATGTGACCATGCTAAAGAGATTGTGGTCCTTCGACTTGTTGTCAAGCAACAAAGCCAAGGCTTGTGTTTGCGCTCCCACCACGTAGCTCGGTTCCTTCCGGTGCCATCTTCATCGCCAGACTGTGCTTCGTAGTGCCGACGATACATCTCTCTCTCCGACATCCGTCTATTATTATTATTGCTATTTGTTGAGATTCAGGGCAAAGGCATGCATCTGACGTATTTATATTACCATTTTTTGTGTTTCGGATATTTTTTTTGAGCACGCAACGTACTATTCTCTCTATGTACCTCCTGAGGTCCGAATTTTCTGTTCTTTTGATTAACCGAGATTCTATACTGGCTTAGTCGAAGTACTGAGGTTAGTTCTTGTCTGTGACTAGAGGACTGATCTAATAAACTCGACTGAGATTCGAAGCTTCTTGTCCAAAATATACTTCTCTCTAAATTGCAGGTTTCCGTGGAAGGGCATCATCCGAATTTTGTGTCCGAGCTATAGGCTCCTGTGGTAGGAAATCCAAGTTTTGTTGCAGGCCTCTGTGGTGGGTCCGAGAAGATCCAAGTTCTGTTAGAAAACCCTTCTGTAACCAGAGAATGGCGATTGCCTGAAAATGGTTGCCGGAGCTCGATTGGAAGATTAATGACAAAACACGAGATTTTAGCATTTGCATAGTGCTAACTATTTTTGTATGACATTTCTGGTGCGCCGTATTACTTTGACTGCGTAAAATCTGCAGTCTCTCTCACACATCTGCCTGGACTAAATGTGTATGTCAGACGTATCAAGTTTGAATATCTTCATTTGTTGTGTTTCGGGTACTGCTGAAAGCCTGTGGGGCGTCTTGCCCAGTAAGTTATTTTTGGTCAAAGATCGTGCTCTATATATATTTTCTTGAACCCGCTTCACAGAACGATTTCTGGTTCTATTTTATATTGCACCAGCACCTGTCAGTTTTTTTGTCTAGGATCAGCCGGCATCTGCATTGAAATCTGTGCCGAACTCCTTTATTGTTTTGTGTCTTGGGAAACGTCCAGATGGCTTTGCTAACCAATTTGATGTTGGAAGGCAGACATCGCTTTAATGTTGCAGAACAATCCGAGCAGAAGGAATCTGCCTTTTACGCCTTTATGGCTAAGAGGTCCTCAGATCATGTCCCGTCTTCTACCTGGTACATTGACTCTGGTGCATCACGTCATTTTTCTCACAGGCGTGACTGGTTTATTGACTTCTCATCTTTCAGTGATTCTGTGGTATTCGGTGGAGGTGAGGAGTACACAGTGGTTGGCAGAGGCACAGTTCAGATCCAGTCTGGTGGGCGCACACTCATCTTCCTGAATGTGTATTATCATTATGTTCCTGGTATGGAAATCAATCTGCTGTCTGTCAGCCAGATTATGATAAACTCTCCTCAGCGCGATGTGGTGTTCAGTGCACACAAGTGCTCCATTATTGACTGGGAAACTCGTCTTACGGTTGTTGTTGGCCTAAAGGATCATGGTCTATACAGGCTTCTTGACACTGGTGATTCTCCAGAAGTGGCTTTAGCAGTTCGTGTTTCTCCCATCAGCACTTTGTGGCATTAACGATATGGGCATCTAAACATTCAATAGCTCTCTCAGCTCTCTCGGGAGGGACTTGTGTTAGGGTTACTTGATATTCAGACCCAGCAGTTGGGAGTGTGCGGCGCCTGTTAAGCTGGCAAACAACATCAGTGTTCATACAAGGATGTAGAATCTTGGCACACATCTCAGGTACTCCAGTTAATTCATGCTGATATTTGTGGTCCTATGAATACGTCTTCAGTTACTGGTTGCAAATATTTTTTGTTTATTGTAGATGATTTCAGTCCAAGTATGCCAGAAATCTTGTGAGGCAGTTTGGCTTCGAAGTATGCTTGTGGATATGCATGTTTCGTAGACAAGTCCTACTCCCTTGTTCTATGATAATCAGAGAGTGCTCAAGCTTGCTAAGAATCCAGTCTTCTATGAACGAACAAAACATGTGGAAACTCATTGCCACTACATTCGACAGCTTGTTGAAGACGGATCCATTCAGTTGTTATATGTTCCCACAACAGAACAGCCAGTAGACATCTTCACCAAGCTGCTTGGGCCTGATAAGTTTGTAAAATTCAGAGGGTCTATAGATGTTGTAAATAGATTGAGCATTAAGGGAGGGTATTAGAATAATGCTATTTAGTGTTTAATGCTCATTCAGATAAGATCGTCTGTGATCTTATTAGCAGTTTCTTAGAAGAAACTTGCTGTTTCTATTTCTTAGTAGAAACTCGCTGTTTCCATTTCTGTAAATATCTTTGTATTATTTATTGAGCCTCATTGCTCATTGTAAATCAATTCAATACATTCATTGATTATGAAGAAGCCAGAAAGAAATGGTGATGCTCACAGTTCCAGCAAAGGCAAGGAGAAAAATCAAGGCTACAATAGAAGAAATCCTGCTCCAAGAAGAAATGTAGATGATGTCAAAGATGCAAGAGGCAATGGTTATCATCAAAGGATCTCAAGGCAGAAAGGCTTCAAAAGTACATCAAGGAAATCTCCATCTCCCAGGTACCAGAGTTCATTTTTCGGTTATTGTTATTCTTGTACAAACTTTGGTCACAAGGCAAAAGACTGTAAAGCATATCATAGCGATAGATATTATAGTCCCAACAGTCTCCAAAAAACAATTTTTGTTAAAATTGGCAACTAGGGCCAAACTCCATATGGGTTATCTTATTCATGGCTGATAATATTTTTATTAGATTCCTCTCATCGAGAGGTGTAAGATTGATCTAAAGATCATCTGATTCCGATAAGTATTTATGGAGATATGAATTTATTTTGATTATGGAATAATTATCAAGCCTACCAACAACTCATGTAGGCTCAGAAGCCCAACAGTCGCATCTATTCAATCATCAACAGTTGTGTATAAATACAAGAGGTCTTTTCCTTATTTGGACACACTCTCTCATCACATCTCTCTCTCTCTCCTGCATAGAAAAGAGGCTCTTCTCCTACTGCGTAGAAAGAGGCTCTTCTCCTACTGCAACTTACCCACAACATCCTATGCCCTAACAAACTGAAGGTTAGAGCCTCTAGGCTCTGCGCAATCCTGGCACTAGCAAAATCTGCACCTCCTGGCCACGGGCATCAATCTTTTCTGACTGAGAAAGATGACCGGGCACTGCATAGGTCAAGTCTGCTCCTCTCTGCCACTACATTGATCCTCTTCCTGACTCGAATTGATGATGTAGGCACTAGGTCACCCCTTCCTTGCTACTTTTCTGCTAGGAACAACTTCTGTCACTCGAGATAGCTATTTCTGCTACTGCTGCTCTGCTCGACTGATGCCCTTAGTTATCTTGTGAACTACAACCTCCCTCTGATACCATGATGGAATTTCTAAGCCTAACTCTTAGAAATCCTTCCTATACTTTCTGGTTTATTTCTTCCTACTTGTTCTGTTAATTAACAAGTTATTTACCATGTAAATACTAAAAATAAATACAAGTACAGTCTCAACACATACAAATCATTAATTGAAGGAAAAACAAGCACACAAGTGACACTATTATTTTTGGACTAATGTTCCCAGAAAAACCCAATGCAAGAAAACCGGTGCAACTATATAAGGGTTTTATTATTGTAAAAATTTCTCATTTCCCACCCCGGTTTTCAGTTTCACCTTATCTCTCCAAAAATAGTTAAATGCCCTTTCCCATATCCATACATTCAACAACTGAAAAAATAAATTTTGCTGAAAACACAAATTCTGGAAATTTTACAGAATGCTGGAAAATGCAGAAATAAAAAATTAGCAGTACAAGCAGTCATTTAACACATTTAAACACAGTGATTTTTGGTCAAGGTGACCCTAGAAAAACCCCCTACAACTCTTGGGGAAAACCAGTTCGAGAGCTCTTCTTTATTTCTGAAAATGCCTTTTTACAGTGAGAAATATTCAGCAAAAATTCAATAAACAAACTTTACAACTTATCTCGTTTTCCGTGCCCTGATAAACTGTTGTATGGACTGCTGTATGGACTGCTGTACAAACCTCGATTTCTATGCAAAAAACAGTTGTACGGCCCTCGATTTCTATGTAGAAAATCCGTTGTACGACTCTCGATTTCTGTGCAAAAAATCTGTTGTACAGCGCTCGATTTTATGCAGAAAATTTGTTGTACGTCCTCCTGAAAATCGTGCCCAAAAATCTTCCTTTTACAGTGTGCTCACTCAGCTGTACAAATTTGCTAAACTGCTGCCTTGGAATGTGTGCCAAGTTGCTGTCTCCTCCTCCCTGTCCAGAAATCTCCCTTGCTCTCTTGCTCTCCTTCTTTCATTCTGCTCATGAAAGAATGAATGACCTTTTCCTCTTTTTCCTCCTTGTCCTCCTTTAATCTAACCCTAAGTGACTTTTGGATGATCCCTAAATCCAATGGCTGAAATAGATTGAGATCTAGGGCTGAGATTAAATGTTCATTTAAATCTCACTTTCTATTTTAATTCACCCACTTTAATAAAGACCCACTTAGTCATTTATTTCCAAGTCACTTTTCCTTTCTAATTTTTCATTGACTTTATTAAAGTCACTTTAAAATTAGACTTAGTACTTTATCACTTAAAGTCACTTTTAAATTAGATTTTAACTTTATAAAAATTATAAAGTCACTTAGGAGAAAAATTAAAATCTTTTGGACACTTTTCCCTAGGCCAAAGATCAAAGCCTAAGGGAACCACCTGTCCTCCGGTACCAAATTTCAACACTCCCTCTTACCGAAGAAGGTGTTCCTCACCACACCCATCTTGTCTCTGAAGTAAACATGCTTGCCCCGTGGTAAGGCTTTGGTAAGAATGTCTGCTACCTGCTCATCAGTGGAAATATACTCAAGCTTCATAGCTTCCTTTTGAACATAGTCTCTGATGAAATGATATCTGATCCCGATATGCTTTGACCTGTCATGAAATACTGGATTCTCCGTGAGTTTAATGCAACTTTGATTATCACAGTAAATCACTGAAGGTCTCAACGGCCGACCAAATAAGCCAAACAACATCTTGCGAAGCCAGATGGCCTCACAACTAGCTAGACTGGCTGCCATATACTCTGCTTCTGCTGAACTCAGTGCTACTGACTGCTGCTTCCCGCTGAACCATGACACTACTGCTGAACCCAACCCAAAACAGCACCCTGAAGTGCTCTTCCTATCAGAAGCACAACCTGCCCAATCAGAATCAGTGTATCTTACCAATCTCACTCCATCTCCCTGCCTGTAGTCCAAACCATAATCCACTGTCCCCTGCAAGTACCGCAAAATGTGTTTTGCAGCCACCCAGTGAACCTTCCTAGGCTCACACATAAACTGACTCATTTTGTTGACTGCAAAACAGATATCTGGTCTAGTGTTGACCAAATACATCAAGGAACCAATCAGCTGCCTGTACAATGTGGGATCCACCAACTCGGAATCCGAAGCATGAAGCTTCTTCCAGTTGGTGATCATCGGTGTCGACATGGGTCTACAATCCTCCATGTGGAATTTGCTAAGGATGTCCACAATATACTTCCCCTGCCCAAGGAAGAAATGCCCCTCCTCCTGCCACACCTCCAAACCCAAAAAGTAATGCATCAAGCCAATGTCCTTCATCTCAAACTCCGTCGCAAGATCTCTCTTGCAGTGCTCTATGATTCTCTCTGCACCTGTAATGACCAAGTCATCAACATACAGCACTAGAATGAGAGGCTCCTCACCTATCACAATAAAGTAAAGGTTCGGATCTGCCTCACTCTTTGTGAAACCCATCCCCTGCAAATAAGTG
>APFE031180458.1:0-17891 GCA_000404065.3 Pinus taeda | reverse complement strand
CCACCATTGTTGCCTCCATTATTTCCTCCTCCTCTACCTCTACCCCCAAATCCATTTACTACTTCCTCCATCATGATAGTTTCCTCAGAGTATTCTGGTTCTTCTATCAAGGGTGGATGAGAGAGTCTCTTCCTTTTCTTCTTCAGGTGATTCTACCTCTTTGATTACAATATGGTCTCCTGTAGAAGTGAAGAAAGGGTCTTCTCCTAGATGAGATTTGGTAGATAGTGTAGGAGAATCCTCTAATTCAGCTGTTGCTCCTTGAATTCCAGGAATCTTAAGGCTAGGAGTAGATGGTGGTGAATCTTTTCTATGCCTTGAAGAAGCTGGAGCTGTGAAGATCGAACTCTTGGCTCTAGCTATAAACCTTCCCCTAGAATCTCTTGCTCTATGCATGTCATTTTTTTTTTCTCCTCAAGTTGGGCTAATAATTCTCTTTCTGATCTTCCAGATCACACTAGGTGCAAGAAGAGAGCATACTTAAGAAATTATTGAACCAATAACTCTCTTTTCTGATCCTCCAGATCACACTATGTGCAAGAGGAGAGCATACTTCAAGAAGTTATCAATTTTTCCCTTCTTTTTATTGTTGTTGTTTTTGTTTTTTTTAAGAAATTGGCTACCTAGTTACACTTCCTCGGCAACGACATCAAAATGTTTGGTCAATCTAGTGTGTCCTAAATTGCTACATTAATTATCAATCCGAGATTCGTAAGCTGACGAAGTGTGGCGCACTATATGTGCAAGATAACCTATTTCTTACTTTTGTCGTTTTTTATTTTTATGTTGTTTTGGGGTTTTGATCTTTGTTTATGGAATTCCTATTCCTAAGTTTCTAGAAGGCAAGTATGGTTATAAGTTTTAAGGCAATTTTGTCCTTTATAAGGGTTCCCAAAACTTAACACTTCAGAAGGTCTTAGAACATACTAGCACAAAATAATACTTAAATCTAGAATGAAAAATATGCTGCTATTTAAAACAAGTAATTAATGAACTACTAATTATGAAACTATCATCTCTGCTGCTGTCTAAATACAGAAAAATGATTTAAGATACTGCACTCAAGGAAATCAAAGACTGCAAAGAAAGTAAAACTAAAATTAAATTACATCATTCATATTTCGATCCCTCGCCAGTTAGTCTAGCTATGGCTTTCAGAGGTAACCGTCAATGAAATGAGCAATCCAATATCTAATTGCAGAAAAGTAAACTAAAATCAAATCACAACATTCATATTTCAATCCCTCACCAGTTAGTCTAGCTATGGCTTTCGGAGGTAACCGTTAATGAAATGAGAAATCCAATTATCTAATTGTAGAAAAGTAAACTAAAATCAAATCACAGCATTCATATTTCAATCTCTCGCCAGTTAGTCTAGCTATGGCTTTTGGAGGTAACTGTCAATGAAATGAGTGAGTTGATTTCTAAACTAACTTACCAAAACAAATGAACAAGACTGAAATCAACAAAACAGAACGTAAAAGAAACTAAGAAAAGCAAAGTCAGCAGAGGATTAATTCCATATCACTAGTTATTGTGAAAATTTTATACAAATGCCCGGGCTGCCTACTCTATCCTGAAACATGCACACACTGATCAACGTTATACAAAGCTTGTAAAGTCATGGACAAAAGTGAAATGTTAGAAATATATATAGCTATAAAACATGTGCAGTAAACACAAAGAAATGATATATAAAGACTATACAACAACAATGGAAACGAAACCTCAGTGTGCAGGGGCCCTCTGCACAACCACGGCCAACATGCTATCAATCCAAAATCACGTTACGCAAGCATGTAGAACAAGGTCTTCTTATATATATCTCAAAACACAGTTACAACAATAAACTAGTGTCATGTCACAGTGAGTTCTTAACAACAAAATTACATTCAAAGGACTAGCTATTATGTGTATAGGAACGCGTTATAACAAAGGTTTCATAACTGTTTTTCTGTAAAACTACGTGAATAGAGGACACGTGAAAAACAACGTCCATGGATTTAGCATCATGGTTGTCGAGATTAGGCAATTTATTGAAAGCGACTGTTGGATCCACATCGTGGTCAGCCTATAGGTGTCAGCGTGCCTCCAGAGATCTAGAAACGGCCACGAAGGTCTTCACGTGCTTGAAAACGGAGTCTTGTTGCCATAGGACTCCCCTGTTTGACCACCGCTTGACCACCGTTGACCACTGCCTTCTTTGATGAATCCAGCTGGACCAATGGGACCTGACCAATGGCCAGGTCATTTCCAACTTGCCCATGTGGTTTGCTTTGCCTCGTGACACCTGCAACCTGTAGTTTAACAAAAACGACTTCGGAAAGTTGAACCAGCTGCGAAAAGTGACAAGCTTCCGCAGTTCATAAGCAAAAATCTAGTTCAAACAGCAAACACAAGGTCATAGTTAAAAAACCACTTTAAATGCTCTTTTATGACTAATATGCAATGATATTGATAGATTAGGAGGTCCAGGTGAATGGAAAGAATCTAGAAAAATGTGTAGGAAAGATGCAAGTTCGGGGCTCAACAGTTATCATGTCTTTAATGAATTCTGAAGGTTGTAGCAAGTTCTGGATAGAGGCCGAGATTTTGGGCTAGAAAAGTGGCTGAAATCCCGGGGTCATTGGCATAGAATTAGAAATTTTGGTCCACATTCACTGGCAGGCAGACTTGTGAGAGCGAATTTAGGTTGTTGGTCACTCCCCTGCCCATATCATGGGAGTGACTATGGCCTAAGAGATCTAGAACAATAGTGGGACCCAAGGACAGGTTGCTTAAGTGGTTGACTTGTCTCCTGAGGGTTCTGTTGATGATGTTGGATGACTGTGTGATGTTCCATCGATTTCACTTCCTTAAGGTCACATAGGAGGTCAAATTTGATCATAATAGCCTCTTGTCTCATGTTTACCCTGGTTTTCATGGTTACTTTGGGCAGACTTGAGAGGGGTTGTTACAGAAGGCAAAAATACGGAGTTGCAAAGCGGATAATGACAAGATAATTTAGTCACAAGAGAGACTTGGCAGAGCATAGGAGAAACAAACAAAGGTTAATGCAGTGATTCTTTAGAGCTTGTCAGACTTAAAGAGGGAGGGACCACTTATGATTAGTCACGGATAAGAGGACAAGACTAATGGAGCCTATGGTGGCAGATCTCATGATGGACACAGGTCATATAGGGATGATACTGTCAGGGATGGCAAATTCTTGGATACGCCTGATAGGAGAGGTAGTGGACATGGGCATTATTCTAGTTCTGGTTCGGCAAGGTATCATTGTCATCATCGCTATCATCCCTACAGGGGGAGTGATAGGGGTTATTTTTCGGATGAGTTCAAGAAAGTAAAGCCACCTACATTTGATGGAGAAATGAATAAGTCACGGGGTGCAGAAGCTTGGTTGCTTGGAATGAATAAGTTCTTCAGATTGCATGATTACTCAGAGAACATGAAGGCCAGAATAGCTTTGTTCAGTCTTTAAGTTAAATAAAACATTTGGTGGGAAGACATGAAGAATGTAAGAGGAATTCGAGAAGAGGAGTTGACTTGGAGAGAGTTTGAAAGACTTTTAAGGAAGAAGTATTTATCAGAGAGATACTGTGATGACATGGCAAAGGAGATGTATAAGTTGAAGATGGGGTCTATGACCGATGAGGAGTATACTAGTAGATTCTTGGAGTCATTGAGGTATGTACCTTATTTGAAGGAGGAGAAGGCGAAGATTCAAAGATTCATCAATGGGTTGTTGGTAGCGTTCAAACACAAGATCAAGTTTGATGAGCCTAGATCGTTGGAGGGAGCCATTAGAAACTTGAAACACTTTTATGAGCAATCAAAGCGTAAGACAAAATCTCAGCAAGGTTGGAAAGGAAAGACAAAGCTAAGGGCAAGTGGCCACCAAAGCAAACAAGACCTCAGGATGTAAGTGAGAAAGAGAATGTGGTTCCTTACAATAATTTTAATGTAATCGTAGAGGGACATGGGTCACAACCTGGAGGGCAGCAAAATAAAGGTGATGATAAGGAACAATTGCAGTGTTGGATATGTGGCAAGGAGCATCTCAAGAAGGATTGTCCATTGTATCAGGGTGGTAGGCCTCATATATATAGTGCGTAGGAAGTGCAGGCAGTTGGGGATGTTTGACAGAGCATTCCTCGTATCTATGCAACATTGGATAATATGCAGGTAAATCACTATGCATCTATTGTCAAAATGGATGGTAAGATTTGTGATCAAGTTGTTTCTATTTTGATTGATCTTGGATCTAATTATAGTTATGTTAATCCTGACTTGGTGGATAAGTGTGGTTTGAATAAAGAAGTACATGAAGAATCTTGGTTAATGCAGTTGTCTACAGGTACAAAGAAAAGAGTTCATCATTGCGTAAGAGATTGTGCATTTGAGTTGAATTGTGTGCCTACATCAGTGAACTTTAACGTGCTTCCATTGGGATCACACAGTATGTTGTTGGGTATGGACTAGTTGTATCTTCATAGGACCAAGGTGGATTATTGTGACAAGGCTATTGAGCGCTTGGATGACAATGGAGAATAGAGAATCTTACAGGGTAAGAAGAAGACAACATTAGTTAGAATGGTTACAACTATGCAGGCAAAGCACAATTACAGGAAAGGATGTGTATTGTTTGTAGTGCATATTTCTAGTGATAAAGGTAAGGATGTTGAGGATGTAGAGGTATTGAATAGGTACCCGATTTTATATCAGTTTCAGGATGTATTTCTCGTAGATATTTCAGAGTTTCCACCTCACAGGGAAGTGGAATTTTCTATTGAGTTGGTACCAGGGGCAACACCAACATCAAAGGCACCATATAGGATGAGCACACCAGAGTTAGTGGAATTAAAATTGCAGTTGAAGGGAATGTTTGAAAAGTGATACATTAGGCCAAGTGTTTACTCATGGGGTGCACTGATATTGTTTGTGAAGAAGAAAAATGCTAATCTCAGGTTGTGCATTGATTATAGGTAGTTGAGCAAGGTAACCATCAAGAACAGGTATCCATTGTCAAGGATTGATGGCTTTTTTGACCAGTTGAAGGGAGAAACTATGTTCTCGAAGATTGACTTGTCGGGATACCATCAAGTATGCATTAAAGAAGAGGACATCTACAAGACTGCTTTTGAACCAGGTACGAGCATTATGAGTTTGTTGTAGTTCCTTTCGGTTTTACTAATGCTCTAACTACTTTTATGTGCTTGGCTAATAGTGTGTTGCATCCTTATTTGGACAAGTTCGTTATTGTATTTGATGGACCTCCAAATTAGACATTAAGGCCCATATAACATTTCCTAAGCACATAAAAACTATATTAATCTCTCCTTCTATACTTAATAATGTTTTTTTAGCTTTAATATGTTCTTAGGAAGGTTTAGAGGTAATTTCATATTATGTGCCTAATATTATTTATTTTTGCAAACTATTAAGAGAATATGGGGTAAATTCTAAATACGATACTACAGGTACTTGCTCCCTACTACAGGATGGATCAAGATTGGATAATATATGAACTGGATATCATGAAATTATTGACAAATTCTAGAGCTCCACTGATTGAAAAAATCTGGGAATGTGTTCCTTGTCATTTAACGAAGATTCCTAGTGTTGGTAACCAAATCCACTTTTTAAAGGATTTTGGAGGGTAAAGTTTCCTCCTTTCAAGAAGAATGCTTCCTCATATATTTGTATAAATACCAATTCAAATTTACCTCCGGGGGCATGTATTTCTTAGTCTTCTTGTGGAGAAAACTTGTTATTTAGCAACTCCAATTTCATTTCTAGTAGGGATGTACTTGGATTGGTTCAACTAACGAAGTTTGGTGTCATTTTTCACTTCTAAATCTTGGTTTACTTCATAGGACTCTGATTTTTCTTGGGTTCAGCTATCCTAGGAGCCTCAGAGCCCTCTTGTACAATTTCATTATTTCCTTTGAATGCCCTTTTCACTTGCATCTCTTATTTCTGCATTTACTATTCATGCTTCTTTCGTTGTATGTTACATTGGTTAAATGATTAAAGTGAGTTGTTTTGTAGGTTATTTAAATATTCACCAACATTATTCATCCTTAAAAAAACTTTGAAAATTCATATTCATCATTAAGCTACTTGGATTGGTCTACTAGTTCACAAATTGAGAATTTTTGGAAATCCCTGTAAAAAAATAGTAGTAATTTTCTGATATTTTTTAGAACGTGTTAATGAGCATAATTTGAGTTGATTCCACTTGTATTGGGTCATAAAAACATTCAAGTTAATGACAAAATTTACCCCATAACATTTTCACCTGATTAGGTTAGGGATTTGGTAGGTTAACATGTCACTAATTCTTGAATTTCCACTTATTAGAGCGGTCATTTTCAGCTATTTTTTTAGCACATGTTAACATAGGTATTTTTGAGTGATTCCACTTGGAATGGAGTCTTAAGACATCCTACTTAATAATAAAAATTTTCCCATCCCATTTTCATTTGATTTACTTGGGCATTCAGAAAGTTATCTCGCTCTTGTAGTAAAACAAGGCCTCTTGTAGCACCTCTTGTAGCACTCTTGTAACATGTGTAAACTTGACCAGATTTGCTCCAAAAGCTTGGTTTTGTCTTTTAGGCTTGAATCATGACCCCTAGGATCTGAATATGCTATTGCGTAAGACCAAAAGACTTCTTAATCCTTTCCTCTTCTTGATCTATATCTTTTCATTGCAAAGATGCATACAAAATTGCATTTAAAAGAGCATGAAACCATAATATGCATACACATAAAAGAAGCAAAAATCAATGACGACCATGGGAAACAAATACACAACAGGTTGATAATGGATTTCACTCAGTGTGGGTTACGTCTCAAGGCCCTGCTCAATGTGGTGAGGCCTCTTTCATTAATCTTCAGCGAAATCAAATTACATACATGTACAAAAGACACCTTATATCTCCACTTCCAGGGATGTCCTAAAAATGCATGCCTATGTTAAAGAAATGGACTGCACCATTGAATTCCTCACGCGAAATCATGTCAAATGACTGTAAACTTGATCCTTTTTTGCTTCGGTCAAAATATGGACCCTCATGAATCTCAAATATTCCTCAAAGATTCTTTCTCGCTAGTTGATTGGAATTCTGCTTCTTAGATGACAAATTTTGCTTGGTTTTGAAACTGTCAAAATTTGACCCTTAGGGAATCTTTTAGATTCCTCATGATTCCACAAAGATTCCCCTCTGCAAGTTGACTGAAGATGTACTGCTCAGATGAAAAATATGTCTTCACCACTACGTTCCCCGTGAAAAACTAAGAAAATGAGTATAAATTTGACATACTTCTATTTAATTCAGAAATTTCCCTCCAAAAGAATCTAAAGATTCATCACAGCATCAAAGAATATTCCCCAAGAATCTTCCTACAGAATATTCCCATCTTGAAATTTGTGCCCAGGGTGGGCCCCTTTGACCTGGTTCCCCTACTTTGCGTGGTTCTTCCTCTTTGCTTGAACCTCTCTTTTGCATTTTTCTTTTCATGGCATTTTTTTTGTTTAAGTAATTTTCTCGGATAGATAATACAAGGTTGGGTTGGTTGGGCACTTGGTTGGCAGATGATTAAATAAGGAGTTTGTTGGGGGGTAGCCTGGGTTCAAAACCCGTTGCCTCCATTTTTAGTTTGGTGTCATGTGATATGGGGGATGGAGCTGCCTGTGGAGCAAGTCAGCCACATGGTTGGGCAGGTTCGATCCCTACCAGCCCCTCGTTGGCTGCGGTACATGAATGATGAAGGGTGCGCCATTGGCGGCCCACCCTATATATATATATATATATGATGGTTGGGTTCGACCGACGGGGTTTCACTGGCTGACCGACTGACCCTTTTTTAATATTTTTTTTTTTGCTATAATAAATAGGTAAAAATTCGTTAACAGATTTTTTGGGGTTACCAGAATTTTTAAGTAGGCAACAATTTCACCTGTTCCAACAATCAGAAATTATCGCCACCAAGTGCCAAATTGTTGCCTCGTTAATTTTGGCCCAAGTTAGCAGCTCTGCCAAATTTAGTCAGGCTCTAGTTTGTGCTCTGCTAACTTTAGCCAATGGGCCTAGTTGACCAAAACTTTGACTGACCATAACTTTCACATACGAACTCAGATTGAGGTGTCGTTTGCGTCGTTGGAAATATTATGACGAGGTCTGTGATCTGAATCTTGTTTCACTACAATCCAACAACTTTATTTTTGAGCTTTTTCAAAGCCCTCTTTGGCTTTTGACTCTGTCTGGAGCCATCTGGATCACTTCTCCGTTGCAATTCACCTCTACAGTTTGGATTAGTGGACATATTTGTATCTTGAAGAGCATAATGATGATTTTCATGAAGCACCTTGTGAACTCTATATATCTTGAATGCATAGATTCAAGAATGATTTCATTTTGTTTCATGCATCTTAAGCTATGTTATTTCTATTGCATAGATTAGGCTTCCTTTTGATGTACCATAGGTTAATGTTTACATTTCTACAAATATGATTAACATTTACATTCATGCAAAGTAGAATAGCCTTTCCTTTCTGCAAAAGTAACTAGGATTTCCTCTCTGCAAAAGTAATTAGGTTTCATTTATGCAAACAGAGTAACATTTCCATTTCTACAATTACCTCAGGCTTAGATTTCATGGCATTCACTTCATTACATCAGATTAATGAAAGAAGGACACATTTCATGTTGCGCATATAGTGTCAGCACCTCTTAAGTTTTTACAAACCTCGTGTTGATAATTTAAGTTGGTAGCCTTGGGAGTTGCAACATTCTTGTTGCAATACTGGGGCTGATCACTTTTTGGCATCATTACTGGGGAGGTGTTAAAATATGCATTGTTTTCTTCCATAGTTGATTCATTTCTTTTACTTTCTGCAAAAACAAAAAAAATTGCATTAGGAATCTTTCATTTCAAGGACATAAAATTGCATTGCATTAACATTCTCATTCATTTTTTATTATTATATAAAAACAAAAAACAAAAAATTCTCCAACACCAACCCCCCATTTGATCACGTAGTGCAGTAAGAGCCACATCACCATCCACTTTTGCAGGTAGAAGAAGAAGAGGTGGCAAATAAGGTAGAAGAATGGATGGAGATGATGCCAATAAGGAATATCCTCTTAGATTTCTCATTCAAGATATTGATATCAGTGTCCATTTGAAGAGCATCCCCCCATCTTTCCTTCCCAACTTCCATGGTATGAGGTAAGAGGATATGAAAACCTTTCACTTTGAATTTGAAATCCTTTGTAGATCTTATGGTTACTTACTAAACACTAAAAAATTGAGATTGTTTCGAAAAACATTAAAGGATAGAGATCTTAAATGCTTCATGAGTTTAGGGACTAATTCAATAAGATCGTGGGATGATATGCAAAATATATTTTTAGAAAAATATAAAGATCATGATCTTAAAGAATAAATCTTTAGAATGAATCAAAAAGAAGACGAGAGCCTTGAGGAGTTAATAGACAAATTTATGTATAATGTTAAGAGGGAAAAATTACATCATTTAGGATCTGACACACTAAAAACCCTCTTACTTAGAACAATTAGGAATGAGTGGATTGATCTCCTTGATCTCATGAGTAGAGGTGATGTATACCAATTATCATTTGAAGAAATTTGTGAAACATGCAAGCACATCCCAAGAGGAAGGGCAAGGGTAAGTAAATCAACATCAAGATTGGTAAGTCAAGATGAACTTAGAAATTTGCTTGATAACTTTAAAACAAAAAATCTTGGCAATCTAAGTGAACAAGTAGAAATGTTAAGAATGCAAAATGAGCAAAAAGAGGATGTTGATATTTGTGTTATCCATGTAGAATCACATTCTACTAAATATTGCCCATCATTATCGAGGCTGAAGGAAGTTTACCAAGAAGAAAATTGAGCAAGTCAATCACCAAAACAACTATGTTATGTAGCTCAAAGAAGACCATGGCAACCTAGTCAACCTGATATTCAAGAACCTAATTCACAATTTCAAGGTTATGGACATCCATCTCAAAGTAATTGGAACACACCCTTTCCTTGGCAACCTTGGCCATCTCATCCCCAAAACCAATATTGGCAATAACCTTATGGGAGAATTCCACAATATCCTCCATACTCATCTCCATGCTATTCCTACCATCCACCTCCACCACAATCACAACCCCAACCACATCCATCTCAAAGGTCCATTCCCAATCAACTACATATACCACCATTTCTAAACCCAAATAATGAAGTAACTCAACCCACTTACAATGATGAGGTACAACACTTCCAAAAAAATCCTCTTGATCTAAATGGTATTCATCCTAGCTCAGGAAGAGTTGTAAAAAAAAATAATCTTGATATCATTGAAGAACAACATTTAGAAGAAGAAGATCCAAAATAATCATGTATCAAACTTTATGGAGAGCAACCATTGGAGCCTAAGATTGAAGATTTTCTGTTATGCTTACCATAGGATCTTTTATGTGTGCAAGGGACTAATTTGGAAAAAGTATAAGATTTGAATGACACATAAAAAGAAGACGTGAAGAATGATCTAGATGAGCAAGCGAACCAAGGACATCACAACTATATTGAAATATGGTTCCAAACAATCATTAAGTTGCAGCAACACACTCTTCTTCAACAATTCTTGATGTCATCTCAGTCAAAGAATTTGGTCTCTCATATTCAGGTATATGTCAAAGCATATATTTCAAGCCTACACATGAATTTATCTGTCATATTGATGTGCACATGGATCCATTGGAAATATTCCTATACTTGAAAGAGATTTTTTTTTTTTTTAGAAGTAGAGTAGGATAGAAAATACAAATAAAAAAAAAGGAAAAGAAAAAAGAAAAAGAAAATCTCAGGTGAAACCCTCTTTTGAGGCACCTAAGATTGGCTTAGTGATTGAAAACATCCATAAGGCGGTCAATGGGTTAGAAAAAACAAAAAAGGAAAAGAAAAGATCCTAGGTGTAAACCTCCTTTCTTAGATGCTCTAATAGGACCAAGGCTGTTTCAATCCATCACCCTCATCCATTTCCAACATCCACCAATCATTTCCAAGCCTTTCCCATTCATTTACCTTACTGCCCTAAAATGCTACAGGAGGCCAAAATACACAGGGTCGAAATTATTTTTACCATATCTTGAAAACTGTGCATCCATTGGCAGATTTTTTTTCATGGGGAGATGCATATGGATGATGGTAACATGCTCAAGGAATTTCAACAAATTCCAATGCACACTTTTTGATAAATGACCTCCATCACCTACAACCATTTTTATTTTTTTGCGGGATCCGTGTATCCGTTGGCCAAGTTTTTTCGTGGGGAGATGCATAAGGATGATGGAAACATTCTCACCAAATTTGAGGACAATCCAATCTACTATTTTAGAGATATGGATAAAATAATTTTGCTACAGGAACATTCCAAAATTACTACAAGAGTGATTGGAACTGCTACCTAAGCGTAATTGACATGGAAAAAGGGTTCAAATCTTATGTTTTTCATCTAGAAACAAGAAGAGGGGTCCCCCATAGCCTCATAACCCCTTCTTCCATCCCTTCCACCATAAAAGGGCCTTTGATCCTTGTCATTAGATCACTCATGAATTATCAGTATTTATAAGGGTATCACCTGAAGGAAATAATGATCCTAGGAGGGTCTATGTCACTACTAAAGGAAGACATGCATTCCTGTAGAAATCTACACAAGCTCTCTAGAACCACAATCAAAATCACTTGGAAGCACTAGAATGAAGAATTGAGCAACATGAAGCATTGAGGGATCATCTCCTTGATCTTGGGAAACCACAAAAATTTTGCAGGGTTACTACAGGGTCATTGATCATCTCCAACAATAGCAACTTGATCCACCATCAACAAGACCTACAATAACAACTTCGATTAGTTAAGAACATTTCAACAGAAAAAAATTTCAGAGCAAAGCCAATGCATGGAGCAACAAGCATAAGAAGATGACACCTCAAGAAGCCAACAAATCATCCATTACCTTTGTTGAGAAGCAACATGAAACCATCAAAAGATCATCACTAGCAGCTTTAGGACCACCAAAGGCAACTTCAATATCACCTGCAAAAATACATCAAGGGTAAGGCTGAGGTATGTAACCCTCAAAACCTCTCCTACATGCTTATTTTAGCTCAAAAAAATGTTGTAAGTGTATGAAGAGAAAGTTTTTTTATAGCCAAACTTAGTAGCAGAGAAGCCTTAACCTTTGCTTGCAGTTAACAAGATATAAGTGAAGAGGAATTGAGAAAGTGGGATGTAATAATCTAGTGATTCGAATTAGATCCATAAAGAATGATTAACAAAGCCATGGCTATATTAGGTCAGTACAAACTTCAAATAATTTAAAACAACGATCAAAACACCTCTAACATTCCATTCCACAAACAGAGAGAGTAAAGATAATTAGAGAGGCACACACTTCTCTGATATCAGGTCACTTTGGGGTAAGTAAAACGGTTGCACAGCTGCAAAGATTTTGTTATTGGCCGAAAATGAATGAGATAGTTTCTAGATATGTAAGAGGGTGTACTATGTGTGCTAAAATCAAGCCCAGGAATAGAAAACTAGGCTTGTATGCTCCATTACCAGTTCCTTCTCACCCTTGGGAAAGTGTTTCCATGGATTTTGTTGGAGGACTGCCTAAGTCTAGAAAAGGTCATGATTATCTGTATGTGGTTGTGGACAGGTTCAACAAAATGTGAATTTTGATACCTTGTAATAAACAGATTACAGCTAAACAAACTGCAAAACTGTTCTTTGAACATGTATGGGTTCATTTTGGGTTACCCACTTCTATTGTATTTGATAGAGACACCTGATTTGTGGGGAAGTTTTGGTCAAGTCTGTGGGAGCTGATAGACACCCAATTGAAGAAAAGCACAACTTTTCATCCACAAATCGATGGCCAGACAAAGGTAGTTAACAGGACAGTGATCCAGTTACTCAGAGGATATTGCAACAAACATCATAAGCTTTGGGATGAACATTTGTGTTATGTGCAACATGCTTACAACATAACAAAACACTTTGCTACATAGATATCTCCTTTTGAAACCTGTTTTGGTTTCACACCAAGGTCTCCTTTAGATTTTGTCTTTGGTAAAGATACCACAGTTGATGGACACAGTGATGTGGACAAGACAACTAGGTTCATTGAACAGATCCAGGAGATCCACTAGGTAGTACAGGAACAACTGGAAAAGAGCCAAGCCGAATACAAGGCAAGGCATGACAAGCATTGGATAGAGCATAGTTTCCAAGATGGTGACCAGGTCTGGCTTTATATCAGCAAGGATAGGATGCAAGGTGAAGGTATAAAGCTAAAGCCTATCAGGTATAGACCTTTTAAGATACTTGAGAAGATTGGTGAAAATGCTTTTTGCCTTGATCTACTAGCTTACATGCACATCTACTCAGTCGTAAATTCAGATTGCTTGAGATTGTTTGAAACTTCAATGATTGAGGATCCTGAAGAGCAAAGTCAATTCCCTTCTATTGATGACCTGATACCTGAATATCTGAATGAATTGCAAGAAGAAACAATCTTGGACAGGAAGGTGAGGACAACATGCAGAGGAGATGTTGAGTACCTCAGAATTGGACTCAAAGTTTCGAAATCGAGCAGTGCAAAGTGGATTGAGATTTAGCAAGTGAGACAGCAGTACCCTCACTTAGTCAGTGCTTGAAAGAAAACCAACTTTTGGTGATCCAAAAGCTTTTAAGTGGGAAGGCCATGATCCGAATTGGATCCATAAAGAATGATTAACAAATCCATGGTTGTACCAAGTTAGGACAGACTTCAAAGAATTTAAAACAGTGATCAAAAACACCTCTAAACCAGTGGCAGTGGCGGCTAGCTTAGAACGACGAGGGCCTCGGTCAGAGCGTACTGACCAAGGCCCATGGAGACTGCACGGGAGGCGAAATTAGCCCCTGGGAGGCATGGATTGGGAAACAGAGGGAGTTTTTGATGTGAAAAAAACCTTAAAATGGAGAAGCCCTGAGCACTCAGTCGTGTGCGAGCCGGGAAAACCATGGGACAAAAGGCTAAGTGCTAAAGGTGGGACCTGCTCCAAAAACGGAGGTATTGATCGGAGGCATCCATGGGCGGTAATCAGTTTTGATGGAAAAGGAGCAATTCCACTTAGCGCTTGATGCATGGAAAGTGGAGGAGAGAGAAAACCGCCACTCATCGTGTGCTAACGGTCAAGCTAGTCAACTGCGCGGGATGAGCAAACGACTTCGGATCTGGGGGCTCCAGATCTAACGGCTGAGATCACGCTCGATGGAGAAGCTGGATTTAATGAGGGAATAAGCCGCGATTTAGAAGGATTTTGAAGTCTGAATTGACCACCAAGGTGGCGGAAGACTCATTCCACAACGTAACTGAAGAATTGAACTAACGAAGCAGGCTGGCGCAGTTTGCAGGAGGACAAGTGGCCACCCTAAGAGCCTGATGATGGCGCCAAAACAGGGAACTCCAAGCGCAACTGCAAGTAGGCGAATCGACGAAGGTGGAAGAGGAAGCAAATCACCATGAGCTCGAATGGCTTTAAAGCCATGTATAAACCAAACAGAGAAGAAAGGAGTTGAGAACCTGAAGAGGAACACCGAAGACAAAAGACATAGAAGAGAAGAACCAGTGAAGCAAAAAGTAGAAGGAAGGCATAGGGCCGAGCTGACCAAAGGCAGCGTCGAGCACCAGAGAGGTTGAGAGACTCAAGCCATCCCTGAGAAGATCTGTTAGATAGAGAGGTCAAGGATCTAGTAAGGAAGAGAGTCTGTGTACTCCATTGGTTTGGGGAATCCAAGAACCACCCTACCAAGACAATCTGTTTCAAGATACTCATATTGAGCTCCTTCATTGTAATTCTCTGCTTCAAGACACAATAAAAAGAAGGCCACCACTGAGGCTAGATCAGAGATGTAGCCCTAGAGGATAGGGTGAACTCCTTATTAATTTCTTGTGTTCTTGTATTTGCTTACTTTATTTCTCTACTATTTTCCATTTCAAGTGTCTGTGTATTTGCAATCTGATCGATCTGTTGCTTAAATAACATAGACACACACCAACATATGAGTATGTAATACCTTAATCTAATAAATCTTTAACTGAGGTCACTCATAGGGTGATTATCAAATCATCTAGTCGTGATGGAGGATAAGAAATGCGAAGGGGCAGGTAAGGGCCAACTCAGTTAACTCAAAGCACTTTGAGTTTATTTTGCATGCAATGAAAAAATGGAGAAAAAATTTGAAAAAAAAAAAAAAATAAATAAAAGAAATAAAATATGGACCCACCATCTCTTGGCATGCAAAGATTAGTTGCTACAGGATTCCGGTTGTGTTGTATAGGAAGGAACAAAATTTCTACAGGAAGAATAAAGTTTCTATAGGAAGGAACATCACTGCTACAATAAGAACAAATTATCTACAAGAAGTTAATAGATTGCTACAAGAGGGAAAATTTCACCCATAGGGAGGCCCACCACTAGAGCAATCACATTTAAGAAGCTCAAGACACAAACTTCCCTATTATAAGAGGAAACAAAAGAGCTACATGAGAAAACAGGGGCTACTAAAAGAGAAACAAAGGTTGCTATAGGAGCAATAGAAGATGCTACAGGAAGAGACAACCACGCCAAAATAAGAGGAAAAAGGTCTCCAAGTGATCTAGGTGGCTCCAGAGACACACACAGGACAAAGAGGACTAAGGAAAGCTCAAAAATCAAAGTGTTTGGATTATGATCGAACTAGGACCATAGCGTAGATCTCGTCATCCTGATTGCGGCGATGCAAACGATTTGTCAATCTGAGTCCAGATGAAGGAGATAGAGGCAATCAAAGTTAGGTTGACTTTTCATTGGCTCGGCAGGCTTAAGGAGGCTGCAATTTCAAATTTTCTAGCAGACAAAATCTGACCAACTCTGGCGAGATTTCGAGCAAAATTTTTGCCTCGTTAAAATGACTCCTTCGGCCAAATTCCCAAATTTTCAAAATTGCCTTTTATATTAAAAAACTAAAAAATAAAGAAGAAAAGGGGAGGTGGTGGGCCACCACCCCCACCACCCGACGCCTCTCCACACCCCATACACCATACGCCATACATAAAAATTGAAGTGAGGCCGGTGAGGATTGAACCTGCCCAGCCCACGTGGGCCGGACCCCACTAGGCGGTCCCATGTGGTGGCAACCAAACCACCAAACAACGCCCCCAAATAAATGCGGCAAACTAAAATTCCAATG
Source organism: Pinus taeda (assembly GCA_000404065.3). Lineage (NCBI taxonomy): Eukaryota > Viridiplantae > Streptophyta > Pinopsida > Pinales > Pinaceae > Pinus > Pinus taeda. The sequence goes on along the minus strand of APFE031180458.1, from coordinate 1,589 downwards.
TGCCGGGAGTTATGGGGTGGGCCGCCCGACGTAGACCTGACCAACCCCCTCCCCCCCCCAACCCCACCCCAAAAATTTAATGCATGCATTTTTTGTAACTGTAATGTGTAAAGAAAAGGGAGGGGCGGGGTTTGACCACCTGACCCCTCCTCAACAAACCACTTAACTTAACCATTGCGCCCAACCATTTAATTGGGTAATCCACCCTCCAAACCTTAAATGAACTTTCATTTATATAGTGCGGGGAGATGAAGGAACCAAGAGTGGGCACGAATTTTGAGGCAGAGGAGGCAGTGCACACAGTTCAAGGTAGCATTTTGCAGGATGGCCGAATTTTCACTTTGCTAGATTTTTACAAATTTTATATGGTTTCAGCACTTATCGATGCCACGAATGCAATGGAAATTTCTATTTCTCCATCAGGGTTCTGCATTTTTTGGCCATTTTTCAGTATGCAGGTGGAACCATAACTGCTGCAGAAACAGGGAGCGAAACCATGATCCTTGAAATTTCCCTGAGGAGGTAATTTTTCTCCATGTCGGAATATAGTCAAGTTTACAGTGGTTTTTCATGGTTTTCCATAGGGATTGCAATGGTAAGGTCAGATTCACCTTTTGAGTTGCATATCTCCAGTCCACCCATGGAGTAGAATCTTTGAGGAATTTAGGGGGAATCTAAAAGATTCGTTGAGCCCCAGATTCTCAATTTCTCAGAATTCAGAAATTTGACAGTTGATTTTGCACTATTAGATGCCACAAATCTGATGGTGCATTCACATTTGTCATTTGCTCATTTTATTTTCCAACCACTTTTCTAAGTGGAATGCAGATGTTAATGTTCATGTGTGAGCAACCATTTCCATGCGATTGATGCTGTGAGATTGATGGCACGAACAGCTTCAGCAGTTTGACATCTACTTCTTAAGATGGCCCCTAGATGTGAGGTATATGCAGTGTTCATGTACTTCTTTTTGCTATGCATTGTGCTAACACAAATCCCTGTCTAATGCTTGATGTGGGATCTTGTTTCTTACTCATTTTCATGATTCCTACTTGATGTGATACAGAATCATCTGTGCGATGTACTAGTTGTCATGATTCATCATGTTGTGTTTTGAGATCCCTTTGTTGTATGTTGATGGGATACTCATCTTTTTGTCATGTATGTTTGCATTGAGATCCCTTTTATGCCATATTGGCGGAATGCTCATGATCATCATGCATGAGTTTGTGTCATACTGATAGGAGTCCTTTTGACTGAGAGTTCCTATAGTCGAACATCTCTTAGAGCTACTCCTGCGTGAGGGCATTTTCCTTGTATGATAGCGACATCACCTCTTATGTACATCATCACTATTGACAACACTTAATCCAGTGACCTACACCATCTTAACACCGGGGCCTGGAGACGTAGTCCCTCCTGGACGAACTCCGTTATCAACGTCTTGTTATTTCATGTGTTGATGATTGTCGTGTTCCTCTTCTTTACATCATGCAGATGTATTCATTAATGTTCTTTTAAAAATTCAATTTAACACATCATGAAAGTAAAAGGTCTTGGAAGGGTCCTTTGTCACATCCGGACTTGGA